>CABFWB010002097.1:24483-68007 GCA_902151455.1 Timema bartmani | reverse complement strand
AAATTAAACTACTAGTTTCTTCCCTGCATCTTCCCATCTGATGTTTGCAGGAGACCCACTTCCGCCCAACTGACAACCCGATGATTCGTGGGTACGATCTATATCGTACCGACAATCCATTCTTGGATCAGACTAGCGGAGGTGTGGCTATACTCTCACGAAGCAATATATATCATAAACATATTAATATCGTGTCTGATCTCCAAGCGATCGCCGCCCGAATCTCCCATGCTATTGAAGTGACAGTATATTGCATCTACCTCCCACCAGATGAACGTGTTTTCAAGAGGACTCTAGAGGTCCTCTTTATGCAACTTCCCGCACCCTATATCATCTTGGGGGATTTTAACGTGCATAACCTGGGGGGGGGGAATCTAACTATACAGACGCCCGTGGGAGGATGGTAGAGCATATTCTTGTCTCGGGAAACCTCGTTTTAATAGACACCAAGACTGAGACACACTTGGTGTATCCTCTGCCATCGGCCTAACTTTATGTAGCCCCAGGATCGCTGCTCACTTCCTTTGGGAGGTTCACTCGGACCTATGTGGCAGCGATCAATTCCCCATTCGGTATTCACCACTTCAAGATCCTCCCAGTACAGCACGGCTAACCCCAGTGGGTTATCAAACGCAATGACTAGGATAAATTCCGTGAGCTCGCCGTATTTGATGAATCCCATTCTCCTGACTTCAGTGTTAAGGCTGGGCATTTTACTTTGATGGTCATCGCTGTGGCGAGGGCTTCTATTATTAAATACTCGCCAAATCCGCGCCACCACCCTGTTACCTGGTGGAACAAGGAGTGTCGATTGGCTATTTCTGACCGTCGAGGGGCCTTACATCTCTTTCATCGACGTCCTACTTGGGAAAATCTGTAGTCACTCCGTATTTTACGTGCTCGAGCTCGCCGTGGTTTTGAGAAAGCAGAAGAGAGTCTTGGAGACAGTTTATTTCTAGTCTTACAATTTCCACTCCCACAACTAAGGTTTGGGACAATATTAATAAATTACGTAGTTGTAAAAATTCCATTAATAATATACCTGCCCTCATGTCTAACGGTTCACTTGTCTCCTCCCCTGTGGAGGTCGTCAATATATTGGGCTCGATGTTCGCCACAATCTCTAGTACTGCGAGGTACTCTAACGAGTTCGCAATGCATAAACGGAACATCGAGCGCCATACTATTGATTTGGCCAAAGTTGGGGGGGAGGAGTATAACTAGGCTTTAATATAGATGAATTTACCTATGCCCTGTCCAAGGTGGACAGCACGGCTTCCGGTCCCGACGACATTCATTATGTGATGTTGCGCCAGCTGCCCCCTGCCGGACAGGCATATGTTTTGAGCCTCTACAATATTGTTTGGGAATCTCATAAGTTCCCATCACTATGGAGGCGAGCAACCGTTATACCAATTCATAAAAGTGGTAAGGATAAATTAGAGGCAATTAGTTATAGACTGATAGCCTTAACTAGTTGTGTATGCAAATATTGGAAAAAATGATCAATAAACGATTAATATGGTATTTAGAATCCCGCAATCTGCTATCTAATATTCAATATGGTTTTTGCCTTAACCGATCCACGGTGGATCACCTTGTCCGTCCCGAGATGGTTGTTCGTGACGCCTTTCTCCATAAGCATCATCTTCTGGCTATTTTCTTTGATCTGGAGAAAGCGTACGACACCACCTGACGACACGGCATTTTGAACACACTTTTTAATTGGGTGTTTTGAGGTAACTTATCTATTTTTATATCTAATTTTATGTCGGATAGACACTTCTGGATAAGGTTGAATAACACCTTATCCGATGATTTTATTCAAGAAAATGGGGTGCCTCTGGGTAGTATTTTAAGCTGTACGTTGTTCACCATCGCAATAAACGGCATTGTGGACAACGTGCGCTTACCTGTTTATTCATGCATTTTTGTGGATGGTTACGCAACTTATTACAGCTCGTCAAGTCTTTACAGGGCTGAACGGCAGATTCAACTCTCTGTCAACAATCTTTGGTCCTGGTCATCGCGTAATGGCTTTCGCTTCTCTGCAGCCATGACGACGGTCGTCCACTTCAATAGATTACGCGGGATACAGCCAGCCCCCAGTACCACGTTGTTTTACCAGTCTTAGAGATCATAAGGCTTCTGGGATTCTTATTTGATTTTAAATTAACTTGGATCTCCCAAATCTAAGACCTGAAAGCGAGGTGTATCAAAGCACTCAACCTGCTCAAAGTGGTTAGCGGTCGGTCCTGGGGTGCTCATAGTGAAACCTTGATGCGACTGTATAGGGCCTTAGTAAGATCTAAACTAGACTACGGTAGTTTTGTGTATGGATCAGTGAGACCTTTGACGTAGATCCTAGATAGTGTCCACCATGCTGGCATACGACTGGCTACTGGTGCTCTTCGTACCAGTCCAGTCGTCAATATCTGTGCCGACGCCGGTGAGCCCCCTCTTTCTTACCGGCGGTCCTATCTTCTGGCATCTTACGTCTCAAAACTAAATTGCATGCCATTGCATGTTGCCTACCGTCCTGTGTTTCATCCCCCTAACCGTTTCTTATATGAAACCAAATGGTGTAGTACAAGGCCGGTTGGGATCAGGACGCTATCGGTTTTCGACACGTGTGGGATAGTCCTTCCAAAGGCTATCCCCACATCCCCAGGTCGAGTTTCTCCCTGGAAGATATGCCTATCTCAATGTCATTTTGATCTTGCCAAGTTCCCTAAAGCGATCACCCCATAATTTGTATATGAGGGGACCTTTAATGAGCTCACAACCCGCTTTCAGGGTTTTAAACGCATTTACACAGATGGCTCAAAATGTGGGGCTTCCGTGGGATTCGCCTTTGTTGTGGAAAGATCAAATTTTAAATTTGGTTTACCTGGTGTATTCAGTGTCTATCGGCGGAATTATACGCCACTTTTGAATCTTTATGTTTTGTTTATCGTGTCACTGTTCTGTTCTCATCTGCACGGATTCCATGAGTGCTTTGTTGGCATTGTCCACTCTCTACTCCTGGAATCCCCTCGGGCAGACGATACATGAGTAAATTTTTAAAATTGATTCATTAAGCACCCAGCTCGCCTTTTTCTGTATTCCTGGTCACGCTGCACGTTCAGTAAATGAACCGGTGGGCGGGGTTGGGAGTGTTCTTCGAGGAGGATCCGGGGGTGTGCCCAAGGTGGGCCCGGGGGATTTCCCCGAGGTGTGCTTGGGAGGGTTCTTTGAGGAGGGCGCCTCGGTGGTACAGGTTAGGGGAGATGATCTTTGTAGTGATTTCACCTCTTGTAAAAATATCCCCGCCACTGTAGTTGGCGCGGTATCACTGAATGTTTCGAGTAGAGACTAATAGCACAGGTCACGTAGACGTTTTAGCAAGATTAACTGCGCAATGGCATTTGGGACAGTTGATGTTCTGACTGAAAATCTGGCTATATAAAGTTTGAAATTCCACACCCTGGCTAGATACGTATTCCTTGCGTGCCTGAGCATATGAGATCTTCTTTTCTCATTGAATCTCCAGGACTTTTTTTTCTACCTTCCATTTCGGACAGGCCCGAGACTCAGGCAGATTGTGGACCCTTGCAGTTTACGCAGAACTTCGGAAACTCACATGGTTTATCGGGAGCCTTTTGTCCACAATGTGCACAGGTCGGTTTACCACGGCATCGCAGCTTCGTATGCCCAAATTCCTGGCACTGAAAACAAAGCTGAAGGTTAGGGACATACAGCCGGACCCTGAGCACTTGAAAACCTGCTCGGACCTCCTTTGGAAGGGTATGTGTCGCAAATGTGAGGATATACGTATCCCTCTTTTTTTCTTGACCGTTCTTTTTGGTGACAATACGGTACACTTCGGTGACATGCTGGGGGGAAAGCTCCTCACAGATCTCCTCAATGCTCATGCAGTCGAGGTCAAAGCATGTGACCACTCATTTGCAAACATTGAGAAACCTGTGAGGTTCCACCTTCACCGGTATACAAGCCGTATAACTTGACGGCATTTCAGTAATAGCCATGATGTTGGAGGATTGGACGTCAGCCGCAATCTGAATTAATATTGTGCCATCACGCAATTTCCTTATCGAGACGTCATATTTTGCTACACCATTTATCGCTCTTTCGAGAATAAATGGGCTGACACGCTTGAGGTTCTCATTTTCCTCTACTTGAGACATTACCAGGAAGCGGAACTGGAGCCTCACCACTTCCTGGATTTTTTCTATATTAGGGCTGGATGGCCTTAACCGTTTCCACCTCTTTTCATCAATACGGCTCTATGAAGGGTCGGGCAATGAGTTGCCAGCGGGGTTTGACAGAACGGGGCCGGTGGATAGTAAAGTGTCAGCTGTGACAAAGGTTTCGGCCATGCCTCATATTGGGGACAACCTGTACAATACTCGGATCGTAGACCCAGGGTGATCCCAGTTGGTACTACCACATGAGGCCCTATTAACCCTCCTGATGGGGAGCCCCACATGACAACCTTCACATGGGGCAGCGCAAGGAGAGAAGTCATCGCAGCAAGTGGGTGTAGGAAAGTGCCAATTTTACGTCCGGGCCTTCATTGAACGCAACCGGTCTTTTCTCAAAGTAGGGTACCCGGTTATTGTCATCCCTAAGGCCCTTCTACCAAGATATTACAACCAGCGCACTTTCATGAAGGAGCTCGAAGGCAGTGGTACCCAATAATCTTCCAAAGAGAGCTGTGTTAGCTTCAAGTTCATCAACGGTGGAGCCAAAAACTTTCCATGCAGGACTGAACGGCATGGGAAGGGAAGAAAGAGGTAAGGAAATCGAAAGAGAAGAAAGAACTACAGAGAAGTAGAAATGAGAAGAAGGAAAGAGAGGTAAAAATAAGGAAGAAGAAAAGGATGTGAAAGAAAGGATATAAGATAGGTTTTGTTCTGCACGAAGTACGTCCCTCACAAAGGCCTCCCCTTTAAGTCGCCTTTAACGACAAGCAGGGGTTACTGCGGGCCTATTCTAAACCCCTTACTGCAGGGGGGTTGCGTTTAGTGTTCATTCTCAGTTCTTGTACAACTTGTAAATATTATGTTATAGTTCAGAATCATTTTATAATAAAAGTATCAAAGTCCATTGCCTTTCACCATCGTTTACACACTTACTCTCCATCAATCCCTATCCTGGGGTTGGAGTAGGTCAAAAATCACTAAACGGACTGGCAGTTACAGTAAGAATGTTATTATATTAGTTTTTGCACGTAAAGATGGCTAACTTGCAGATAAAAAAAATTTCTTCCGAGATCAAAAAAATATTTAACTAAGACGAAATATATTTTAAAGAAAAACTAAATATAATCACTAAAAATTAATTGAAAATCATATCTTACATTTTTACTTCAATAATTAAATTGGACAATCATTTCGAGCACTAGAATAATATAGCAGAGGAATATTGGTCCACTCAATTGAAATTTATTACTAACTTTGAAAATTTGTGAGTATAGACATTTTAAATGCAAAATGTTTCTAAAGCTATTTTAACAATTAGCTTAAAATTTGTTAACATTTTATTTTCATAAAAATGAGCTTGTCATAAATAAAACCTCACACGCATAGTACATTAATATATTCAAAATAAGTACTTCATGGAAAACAGCAAATAAGCGTTTTAGAATTTACAAACCAATATTTATTTAAATTATTAGCCACTATCTAATGTAAAGCCTACACGGAAACACGTGTACCTCAGTATCCTCTTGTATGTTTTACCGGCGACAGGGGGGTTGTAGTTAAAATCCTGTCCATAGGGGGTGTACAAAGGAGGGGCGGGGGAGGACACCGCAATTCACTTAAAACGTACAAAGGGAAACATCAATTACTTATGTTGTCACTCGTCATAATATACTCCATTCAATCCCTCTGTTTCTACGACCACTCGGCCTAAAGACAATCCAAACAGACCCACCCATGACAAGAGTTGATTTTTGGACTGGAGAGCTAAAGAGTCGAAACAACGTGCCACTTTCATAGCAGTTCCCCAATGTTCGAGAAGGATGGGATGACGTCGCATCACGACCCAGAATGTTCCAGATGTTCGATTTGGACTACGTGGCAGTCTATTGTGTAGAATCGCCATCTGAAAGTCGACATACCTTTCCTCCCCTTATCACCTCTCTTTCCCCCCCTTACTTATGTTCCCCTCTATCCTTCTCTGGGTCAATTATTGTATTTAACATCCCGGGAGTGGCCATGTAAAACCATTCTTGGCGGAGATTTCATTCAAGGAGGAGCTAATTCGTTAACTCGTACGTTAAATATAATGTAAGAATAATTTATATGAGTTTAAATCTTTAACTCTGCTAAATTGCGTTTTGGCCTAGAATTCATAAAATAATACTTGTTAATGTTTGGAATCTTTCAGTCAAAACTATTTTTTGGATTCATACCTTTATTATTTATGTCATATTCGTATTTTTTAGTAGAGAATGATATAAATTTATTGAAGTTATACAATACGATCTTGTGCTATGATTTCGGATAATCCCTTTTTTTTGTTAGCGACGTTTACTAAGTGAGAGTGTGCGTTTAACGCACTAATATTGTTTTCTGTCGCTTTTGGACTTGTAAAATATTTTGACTTGATAGAACTTTGACTTTTTTGTGAGAATAGTGGCAATATGTCATTTCTATTAATCATTAACTTGCTATTAGTACCTGGCCTTAAGACTTGTTATTTTGTTTTACTCTAGGTAACTAAAATATGTTTGAGAACACAATATTCCTCTATTTCTGACATAGTATTAGAGGGAATTAGATGGCAAATAAATGTAGATTGAACTTTTGTTTCTGTTACTTTGTTACTATCACTCGTACCTACGGAACTTCCATTTTACTGCCCGGTCTTCTTAAGGCCGTTGAAGTGTGTACTATATTTTGTAATATTTCTCTGTTAATATATATATATATATATATATAAACTCGTCCAGTTAATTAGGTAAACTAGAGCTACAAACTTCCCTACATTACTAACGAGACATAATCAGAGCAAATAGAAATATAATATTTGTTTATAGTTGTAATAGAATAAACAACTATATATATATTCTATTACAACTACAAACAAATATTATATTTCTATTTGCTCTGATTATGTCTCGTTAGTAATGTAGGGAAGTTTGTAGATCTAGTTTACCTAATTAACTGAAAGAGTTTTTTTTTTGCTTTGAATCAATTTGAGATAACTGAAAATTTTTCTGACCAGGCAATTAATTCTTGAAAATAAAATAACTAATGTATTTTGGTTATTATTGCTTTGATACTATCCTGTTAACATAAGGATTTAGGTTAAAATGGTTAGAGGCTAGAATAATAGCACTGCATATGATGTAAGGTTTTTTTTTTATGGAAACATAAAGATGGATATTGTAATGTTATTTCACACATACCTAACTAACTTTTGTAAAATATAATGCATATACTTTTACTTTCCTAAAACTGCATTGTATTCCATTCACGGTAGGAATTACTCTCTTAAAGGTCTTTTTTCCTACCAAAATCCTACTATATAATAGCTTTCTGGTAGGGAAAAAGGCCTTTCAGAAAACAATTCCTACGATGAACAGACTTTACATGAACTTATGTTATCAACACAACACGCTATTATGCTCAAAGTGTTGGATTTGACTGCCTCCACTTCTATCTATGGACATAAATTATACAGTATCCACCAATAATATTATTTAAATGATAAAGAACAAAGTTCTGAGATGTAGAATTTGGAATATCTACCTGTTTAAAGTATTTGATCTTTCCAAGCAGCAATGACGTTTTGTTCACGATCCACTTGTCCTGGCCATCTTGAAACCAGCTAACCACGGCAACTACTGCCACGGTACTAATTAAACATTCATCCTGATAATTAATTCGAGAATAATAATTGAAGGCCATATCATTTTTCGTCATCTGGGATATTACCTCACTACCAAGTGGCAATTTTAAAGAAACGCATAACTATACATTTTGTTTTTTAATTATTTCATGTGATTATTTATGCTACTAATGTGTATGTTTATATTCTTTACATTATGTTTAAAACAATTTAATTTCTATGCCGCTCAAGTTTACTATCAGCCAGCAATGTTAAACTATTTTGGAATATAATATTTCTTGAAGATGGTAATTGAAAATAGGAATACCTTTAAACTGGATGTCAATTATTGTTTGCGCGTACAAGGCGAGGTTTTAAATCGTTATCGTTAAAATTTAAAAAAAGCTGTGGTAAAAGTCCACTAAAATTACAGTTCATTGTATCAAGAGTGAGGTTTTACTGGTAGATGATAACCAGCCAGAGGTTCTGTGAGCCAGAGTTATCGTGGGGAACGTTGATTATGTGCAAGACAACGAGAAGAAGAAGAATGAAGAAATCACCGAACGTTTCATTATTTTAATTTAATCTACCAGGTGAAGTTCTAGCCACCACATACAAATATTTAAAGAAAGTTATTTTTTGTTATCTTCACTCTACCAACAAAATATGGTGATATCCCCTTAAAAAAACATTAGAATTGTAAAAGGGTTCGACAAGTCACTCACATATCGCCCCCAAACAATACTAACTAAAAATGCATACGTCTTCATAGGACAAACAAAAAAACTTATACTTATATAAAAAAAATTACAACGGACATTGTGTTGCTGACATCAACTTTGTGCTAAATATTTTCCACAAACAAAAGAAGTAATATAAAAGATTGATCGCAAGCGCAAAGTTATTCATATTTTCAAGAAAAAAGTAATAATGATTAGTCCATTACAACACCAACAAAAAGGGAACTACGCACTTATGAAGAAATATACATCAAATAAAGTAAGATTTAATCTTGTACATGAACTACTTTACAAATATAAAATACGAGTAATTTATATCAAGAAATTATGGCAAATCTTAAAATTTTATTTGGCAGGGATGCTTTCTAAGTACTTGGCAGCCCATTTTATATAAAAAAAAATTGCACTTAATACCTGTGTCTTACTCTTTGTTACGGACCAGCGAAAAGTACACAAGGACTTAATTTTTATATTTTTATGTTAGGTATTCACATTTAATTATTTATAATTTTAAAAAAAGGTATGATTTAATAGAAGGAACATATATTTTAAGTTATATACATTGCTTAGCCTTAAAGTATGATGAATAAATATTTTAAAATAATATTATTTTTATTCCTAATTTTACATTAAATCAACTAAAATTTATGTGGTGAACAATTTTTAAAGATAATATTTAGTATCCTATAAAAATAAGCTGGATTTATTTAAAATAAGATGGTTCAAAGTATTTACATATTATAGAAAAATGGGCCGCCAAGTATTTAGAAAGCATGCCTGCCAAAAAATATTTTTTTTAAGTTTTGTTGTGTTACATACATGTAGAATATGTTCTTTTACTTGTATTTTGTCTACTATATATACTTTTTGTATTAAATGCAAAAATATTGTAGGCATTTAATTTTCCTTGACATAAGATATACTTGCCATGATTTCTTGATATACATTTTTTTATTTGTATGTTTTATGTATAGGATTAAAATAAAACTGCAACGGTATCTTTATTTGATGTATATCTTATCTTACTAATATTATAAATGCGAAAGTTTGTGTGTTTGGATGTTTGTTACTCAATCACGCCAAAACTGCTGAACGGATTCGAATGAAACTTGGTACGTACAGTAGCCCCATGATTTCTGTGGTGCTGACTGACAGCTCACAGCTGACAACTGACGGCTTTGAAAAGTTACCAGACCATATTATGTATCCCTACGCCGAACCATATAGTATGCAAAAACATGTGTTTAGCAGCTGTAACTTCTGACAGTCAAAATTTAGGCATATACCTAAATGTTGACTGTCAGAAGTCAGCTGTGAGCTGTCAGTCAGCACCAAAGAAGCCATGGGGCTACTGTAGGTATAGTATGTCCTGGAATAACATATATGACTATTCCCAACCTTTGATTTTACATTAATTTTACAATACTAATGATTAAACTTTTCGTATATAAGAGATAAGAGATATATTGTTGACTATTCCCAACCTTTGATTTTACATTAATTTTACAATACTAATCATTAAACTTTTCGTATATAAGAGATAAGAGATATATTGTGATTTTAATTTTACGAGTATATATGAATGTGATTATAATTAAAATGTTAAAGTAAAGATAGCATAATACGAAAATATTATTTACAGCTAGAACTGAGAAAAATGCATAGATATTTGAAAAAAAATAAAGTTTGATTTGTGACCAAAACAGTTTAGTTAAAAATTAAAAGATCTTATCAATTATTGCGGGCGAAGCCGCGACGGGTAAAAGCTAGTTATATAATAAGTTCACAATTATTTTTGTTGAGTTGTACTATACTAGTTATTATTTTTTCCTTGGAATATGAATAACTTTGTGATTTAAATGACTTTTTGATATTATTTATTTTGTATTTGTAAAATATTACGCATAAATTGAATATCAGCAACATAATGCCAGTTTTATGTTTTTATATATATTTTTTCTCAGGGGTTTCTATGAAGTACGCATTTTTTAATTAGCATTGTTTGGGGGCGGTATATTCTGAGTGCACTTGTCGAACCCTTTTATTACATTCCTAATGTTTTTTTAAGGGGCTCTGATAAGAACAATATTGAGACAATCTTAGCTATTGACAGTTAAAGGAACTCCCAAGTTAAAACACATAAATCAACATACTAGCCCAAAATAAATAGAAAAGCACATACATGACAACCCATTTGCTAAATAAACACCAAACAAAACACCCCTGCACCACCAAACAAAGGTGCATCTCATTACTCCCCACCATGGTACTCCTTCCTCCCATTCCTAACCTACAAACAATAGAGCAGAACAAACACAGAAATAGATAGATGAACGATCCATCACACTGCAGTAACATTATATATAGACTTGTATTATTAAACTTTGATGTTAGTTATCATGTCACAATACTTTATCAAAACATAATCACAATACACTTTTCAAACTGTAATCACTGAATAATATTAATACAAGTGAAATTGATCAAATATTGCTGGAAGATGGTAAAGTGTAACTGGAATCCTTTGGATTAATTTTTTAATCTCATCAACTTGTAAAAAAAGTTCAATTTAGTAATAACTTCAAATATATTAAAGAATACATATTTATACTATCAATAAAAATTATCAAACACATGGTTAATTTCTCGTCTTTTTGATATCTGGCAATATATGGCGCTAGCCTGCCGTGGCATACATATTAATACGAGTGCCTAGAAATTAAGTGTGATGACTAAGATATTATTTTATTTAATAAAATTATTACCATCGCTATTAATGTATTTTTAAATTTTATTTTTAATACTAGTATTTAGAAGGCGCATATTACGTGTGAAAATGCTCCATCCATGAGGCTTTTGTATATAATATGACAGCATTTCTTTTGAAAAGACCATTGAGTTATGATATTTTCCAATAGATTTTCCCTCGCCTGCAATTGTAACATTTACATTTGTAGAAATATGAGCATTTCGAAATGACAGAGTCAATTAAAACTGCAATAAGCTCTTCTTTTAATGTTTACACTTTTACATTAACTATATTTTTAATTATCAAAATAGCATTTCGACGTGGGAGTTGAATTATTAGCTTGTTTTCCATGCATATCAATACACCGAGGTTAATGGTGATTGGAAACTCACAAACATAGCTATTGAAAAAATTGTAGCTGAAGAAGTCTCCAAGATCTAGTTCAGACACTTTAGCTCAGTCGATAACGTGTCTGTCTATTGTTTTGAGAGTCCCGGGTTCGATTCTTAACATGGCTGAAAAATGTATCATTGATGAAATGTGGATTTCCCCTTTCACAGTGATGAATTAACGGCCGGGGGCTGGGTGTTGTGTCTGTTCTAGGTTTAATTTAGTTAATAAGTCGTGTACTGATATAATCAGTTTCTTCAGAAAATGCACGAAAAAAAAACTTGGAATAAAAAAATTAAAATCAAGAGCCAGGTACCATTGTGCAACAGGGGAGGGGGGCCTTATATCTTTTAGGCCTAGACTATGGAGGTATTTCACAATAAAGAAGAAAAGTACTGTTTCCAGCCCGTGGCCTAGGTCAGTTTTTCATTCAAGCCATATATTTTCCATCACTGTCTTGCTAGGCCTGTCACAGTTTCATATGCCTTATAATCTAATTTAAAACTAGGACAGGCACAACATCCAGTCCCCGACCGGTAATTCATCACCGTGAAAGGGTAAACCCACATTTCACCAATGATAAAATTTCGGTCGTGCCAGAAATCGAACCCGAGACCCTTAGCTCAGTAGACAGACACGCTACCGACTGAGCTAAAGTGTCGGACTGTTGGATATCTAAAAGTACAAAATACCGAACTTCTACTCAGCGCTGTCTTGGTGGCAGTCAAAGTGAAAAGCAAATACTAATCCTTTTTGTGATTGTATTAATAATTGTTGATCGAGCGTAGTGAGGTCCCCTTTTAACGCGAACGTTTGGAATTTCATCTGTCTACCTGTTCCACGATTACTGCTAAATGCGTGGACCAATTTTTATCGAGATTTGGCAGGAACATTCTTTGAACCTACATTACAGACATATCCTTCTCTGTGAGCTAGGCCGGGGTTTCCGAGATATTACAGGCCTAAATACTGTTACCGTGACGTCACAGTGAAGAGCTCTCAAGTAACTGGATGCACGTTATGAATATTACCGCGTACATTATAAAAACTATTATTCTATTGTATAATTACAACCAAAATTTCAAATATATAAATTCTTAAATAGGCAAAATTTATAGTCAATAATTTTTAAGTTCTTACCTTGATACAATATTCCAAATCATTGTTTAGGAATGTTTTAAGAAGATGTAGGTTTGAAGCTACTTCTTCTTCTAATCAGCAATTGTATCATTTTTAGTTCGGAAAAATATTTACAATCACCAAAATGGTCATTTAAATTGAAGTTACATTGTTCTTTGGCTAATATTTGTACTAGATTTCTTTGACTTTTTGATATAATAAAATCTTTTTCATATTTGTCAGATATAAAACACTTGAAGAGCTTGAATGTGTTAAATGTAATGGTTAGGATAAAATCTGTTGGACACTTCAAACACCATCCACCTATTATTTTCAAATAACTACTTCCTAAGCTAGAAGATTCTATTTCCAAAAGCTTGTCACGAAATAAAATACAATTATATGTTTCGTATTTTAGTTGACGACCTACACTATTAACAGCATAACATCAATAAACTGCAATATAAAACAAAACCATTACGCTGTTGTTTTTTCACAGCTCCAATGTCACAGTCAAAAGTAACCTCTTCAAAGCTGTATTCACACACTCTACTGTCTAACTTCCTCTTCGTTGCTGTTCAAAATTGAAAGAAATGGCTTTATTTCAAATTTCCCAGATGTGTTGATAATTTTAATTTGACTAAACTTATTCGTTCAATTGTTTTTGTTTTTTTCAGGTTATAAAATTTGTCTAGCAGATATATGATAATTGCCGCCACTCATTTGTCGGTACTGTCCAAACCTTGCTTATAAATTATCAGTCTAGAATTTTCCTAATAAGTTAATACATACGAAAACACCTTACAATAATAATTATAATTCTTGTTGTGTGTTGAAGTGCTCCGTAGGTTTCCTATGTTAATTTACCCATATGTTGGTATGTTTCATGAAGTGGATGAGTTTGAAATCATCACCTTTCAAGCCACGTGGAGAAATTGTCCAGGAATCCTGAAGTTGTACACATTGTATCACATAGGGGGTCCCTAAGATGTTTACCTTTCATTGGATGCTTTACTTTAATGCATTTCCACCAAGATGAAATTAATTCTATAAACTTGGAAGTTTCTTATATATTATTATTGGTTTAATACTTTAAGAGCCGCTTTTTTTTTCGCCAAATAATTTGATTGAAGATACAAAATTTTGCTTTTCCATTGACGTCTGCAACAATACCTTTAGAGTCAAAGCTGAGGCTGTTTTAGCGCAATGGTTTTGCTTTCTTTAAAATACTTTTTTTTTTGTTTTTTTCAAGTCAGATAGTTTGGATCTAAAATTTAAATTACTTTCTGACTCAGGTGATTAAATGGCAAAAGTGGTATTATAACAAATTCTTGTTCTGTGTCCTTTTGATTCAACTAATTGTTTCGAATGGATTTCAACAAATGAACTGAGTCAAACAATATATAAATATCTTTATCTAATTTAGTCGGGGGTTTGAAACTAGGCAACGCACTACCAATAAATAATTTAGTAAACATGTTTCCGTTCACTCCATTTTTGTCTGACATTAATGTTAAAACACGATATTCATATATAGTTATTGTTTTTATTACACACAAAGTTAACTCTTAAAGTTTTTTTGCAGTTAGATCAGGGACGGCCCTAGGTAAATTTTGCACCCGGGTGGGATTGCTTTTTTGCACCCTCTTATATAACGGGGATCGGGGGATAATAGGATAGTATGAAAATAATCCCCAAAGTCAACAACTCTAAACCTAACATAGAATGAGCATGATAGGAAAAAAACTCGGCGAGGACCATTCCAAATAGCTCCAAGTGATATCTAAATTTCGAAAAAGAATTCAAGTGAAGTACATTCTAAATAGCTTCTAGGAAATTCTAAATTAAAAAAAAATCTGTGTAAGCACCACTTAAAATAGATTCTAGGGAATTTGTTTGTATTTGAAAAAAAAAAATCTGTTGAGCACGTTTTAAAATAACTTTTTGGGGCTGCCAATTTTCAAAAATTTGCCAGAGGAGTACTACTTCAAATATCTTCCAGAAGTATCCAAATCTCAACATTTTGGGGTGAGCAATATTCTAATTAGCTGTTAAGAGTCTGATTTTCAAAAATTCTCTAAACGAGGACCACTTCAAATAACTTTTATTGGATAGTTCAATTCGTTAATCTTAACTGCGGGAGAGGAGGAGAGGAGAGTATAAAGTCCAAAAATAACTTATTTGGTTCTTGCCCCCCTCACCCCCCTACACAAATAAAGTCCCACCAATACTGTATAAAATAACAATGTTCTTAATTCTTAGGGTTTAATAGTTAGTCTTAACATCATGTCATAAACAAACCTTCCCCCTACCCCTCCTCACCCCAAAAATATTATATTTTCTCTATGCCCATGTCAAACCTAGCAACTCCAGACCTAATGTAACATAGGTGTGGCATGAAAATAATCTGAAGGAGAAACTCCATGAAGGGCTATCATACAGTACTAAAAAAGTTTTACTGCTAAAATGGTTAGGAATACAAAGAAAACTATTAGAACACGTTGTGTAGACAATTTTCACCGCTTTAATTTTGATATAATGAATGATTTAAGAAATAATAACAAAATACCAATTTGGGGCGCCATTTTTCAAGCTGGCTGATGTAAATTAACATTTTAAGATTGGCACTATAGTCCATTTTATTCACTACAAAAAACTATAGAACTATATCAAATGTTACGTGTGGGGAAGATATTATTACCCTGGCAGCACCAGTTTTTCTTCCACAATAGCTAGTTGTTTTCTCTTGCATCACAGGAATGGGTGAGATGTCCTTTGGCTTTAGGTATTGTGTTGATGGGTGGACCAGTATAGTAGGTAAAGTCGGTTATGGTGACAATCCAGCCAAAATCTTAGTTTTTTCAGACAAATATTTTATATAAGGCATTCCCGAACTTCTCGTGCTTGACGACTGAGATGATTGTCTTAAATAGTCAGTATGGGGGAGTGTCGAGTATAATTTCTTATTTGTTTAAATGCCTCTGGATTACTAGAATAAACAAAACAGGTCCATATTAAAGTTCCCTGTGTGTATCTGGGTGATTTATTACCTGCTAAATTAAATTGTTCCCACAAAAATTTTGTTTTAATGTTCAATGGAGAATTTACCTCAATACCAAATTGTTTTAAAATTTCTGAGTCATGCTTCATCGTATCTTCTGTTGAAAGGGTATCGGTAAAGTATGAACTTAGAAGACTCAACAAACATTCTTGTTTAGACCACCTGTTAATTAACATTTCTGGTCCCCAAACCCATTTAAATTAAAACAAAATTATGATCACATTATTTGGTGAAGTTTTAACAATCAAATTATTGGTTATTTTTAATGATATTATAATAAGTATAAATGGAAAACTGTTAGAACAAGTGAATGATTTCGTGTATCTGAACATAATTTATTTAAAAAATGGAAGGATAGATGATGAAATCGACAAATGCATTTCAGAGAGTAGTTGGATGTATGTGGACTATTGCAAAGAATAAAGAAGTATCGAAGAGGCAAAAATTGGCAGTATATAAAAGTGTGTTAACGCCAACATTGTTTAGTGGATGTGAAGCGTGGGTTTGTCAAGAGAAACACTAGAGCAAGGTGAATGCGGTTGGAATTAGATATTTAAGAAATGTATGTGGGAAAACCTTTTTGGACAGGGTCAGTTATAAATGGGTGCTGAAGTAGTGGGGTTTAAAAGGGAAGCCAATAGGTCATTGTGAAAGAAGCATCTTACGTTGGTTTGTGCATGTTGATAGGATGAGTGTGGCTCGAATGAAGAAGCAAATATATGAAGGTAGAGTGTGTGGATCAAAAGGAAGGGGAAGGCCATGTAAAACGTGGTTAAGTGGTGTAGATGAATGTGTGAAAAAGAGAAACATTAAGAGTTTTAAGAATAAAAGGGCATGTATGACTCGATGTTTGTTGTTGAAGCGAAGGGAGTATGCAAGGATAGGGAAGTGTGGAGAAAGTTAGTGAGAATTGATAAAGTACGGATGTATTGTTTTCTGAGCTAAATGTATAGTTTCTTGCCTACCCCGTAAGGGAACGGCGTAATTAGGAAGGCGTGTGTGTGTATTTTTTTTTTCACAACTACTATAGATTTTCCTGAGAATAATACTATTTTCATACTCTGTTTTGTAACATTATCTGTATTTATTGAGCTGATTTTTACCTTTAAAATCCTGACACTCTTAAATAAAATCATCTTGGTTCCATTTATTTAAATTTTCCTCGTCTCGTCAAGCCTAATCTTCTTTTTTGAAGTGGTATTCGTTTAGTTGAAGGTTCTGAGGTGAAATACGAGGGCTGATTAGGCAAAATTGATGGTTAGGCATCATTGGTTAGCTTGGGAATTCCTGGTACAAAATCGTCTCTGTGGATTTCGTGTATCCACTTTTGACGGCGGTGGGGTTCCTTGAGGAACAGAAAATGTATTTATTTATCCTTTTGAGAATCATAGTTAGATTCACACCCAGGAACGCAACACGTTTGAGGTGTTTTTAAATCTTAAATTATATTTTAGAAATTAAAAGTTTGACGCCATTCAAAGATATTCTGGAAACGGGACAAATAAATATTATTTACAAGTTAAAGACTAACCATTGATTCGCTTAGCCCTTTTGATCAAAGAATAACTTGTATAGTAAATATTTTGGATCACAATAGCATGTTATATTTAAAACTACTAAAACCAATGTAAATACTGAACGGTCGGCAAACAGGAACTACACCGTAACGGATTTCTCGACAGATTGACTGTACGACGTAACTTGGTCACAAAGGGAAAATATCAACTTGAAATCCAAAGAGAATCTTAAGACTTGAGTAACGATAAGAACATGACAATTCTTAAGGCGGCTGCCTCGGTCATCGATAGTGTATCAATCGCTGTCAGACCACACGGCTTAAAATACATTGGTCTCTGTCCTTTTCTGAAACTACTACTTTCTTCTACCTGAGCTTATACTCCTTTTCTTCCTTCACCTACAATCACTCTTTGTCGTGTAAATAATAAAGAGGTGACCAAATACTATGAATCTTCTTATTTCAAGGTTAAGAGGAAAACTTGCGGTTAGTTAGTTCTCAAATATTTTATTATTTTCTGTTCTAAGCCTATAAAAAATTACTGTATTTGTTAGAGGAAGGCTAAATCTAGAGCCCTTTTCATCAATACTAGTCTCATAGATCCCCATATATGATTAAAAAGACTTTTAAAATGAGATAATGTTACATTTTCATAAAAAAAAATCTATTTAAAAAAAGAATAAAGGAAATAGAACCTTGTTGGAATCTTTCAATTTTATTTTGGCGTGAACAATATTTTTAAATAACGAATCGTAGAGTTAAATAAACATCTGCACGGCAATTTCTCGCTTACCGAAGCGGCCCCTTTAACATATTTTGTTTGGTATGTTTACACTTTTACACTTACTTTACATCCATTATTGATTACACTATGGTTCGGGTCAGGTTTTTTTTTTCATTCAAGTCTTATATTTTTCTACTTTCGGCTTGCTAGGCCTATCATAGTTCCATATGCCTTACAATCTAACTTAAGACTAGGTCGTTAATTTATCACTATGAAAGAGTAAACCCACATTTTTGGTCATGCCAGGAATTGAACCCGGGACCCTTAGCTCAGTAGACAGGCATGCTATCGACTGAGCTAAGGTGTCGGATTTTCTTCTTATGTTCTCAGAACTACTAATTATAAATTAAGTATATTTAAGCTTGATCCCAATCGACGAATATCATCACTTATCCTCTCTTTGTTAAGCTACATTCTCATAGTTTTCTCCATCGCACGTAATTACTCTTGTAGAATTATTTAGCCCATTTATATGTTTATGTTATACATTTTATAATCTATTATTCTATTAAGTTTTCATCAAAATTTAAACCACAGAAGGGGAATAAAATGTTGTGTTAGTGGTATTACATCAATACGGCTACGGAAACATCAAAAAATGTAATTTTGAGACACAGTTGGGATTTCTTGAAATACTGTAAGACTTGTTCTGGGTTTCAAACATTTTGTGGTGTTAGGAAGGCTGAAAGTCTTTCTCAGGTCTGAATGTTTGCAGGAAAGTTTGCTGTCATTGCAGTTCGGAGTAGAGTCTTCTTAAAATCACTCAGGTGAATCCCCCAGAAAAGTTGTCAGCTCAGAGTAAAGAGAAGCTTTTAGCTGGCTAGAAGTGGCAACATACTTCTTCCAGTCTCGTGGGACCTGCGACACTTCAGTATGTGATTGAATTTTTCTTTGCTATTGCTTGGAGGGAAGTCATCTTACAGGTTTCATAGGCTTTTATTTTACTTGGGAGGAACTTCTGCATTGTTAATACACAGGCACTTTTTCAAGCCAAGCTCTTTTTGTACTAAAAAAATCCTTTCAGCACAATTCCTTCACAGAAATACTCAACATTGTTTACTTTACTTTTTCAGAAACTAATGAGTCTACAAAACATTTCCATACCAAAAAGGGTCAAATTGGGGAAGTAATGGGGCAAATTGGTCATTTTTGCATATCTATATTAAAATGTGGCTTTAATAAAAAAAAAGTCAAGAATAGTTTTTGAAAGTTGATAAAGTTACCTTTTATTTGCCCGTTTATTTGTTACTCTATAAATATCGACAGAGATGGAGCATTACGTTTTTTTTATGTCTCTTCACACGACCAAATTTTACGCGCGTTTTTTTATTTTTTCTAAAAAAGTAAAAGACATCGTGTATGGATGTTAAAGCTTTTTAAATTTCATAACATGTGTAAATTATTAAAATGGCTTATAACCTTTATCTTGTCGTTAACTTTAGTTTCCCGATAGTAATATCCATCCAGTAGTCATAAGACCAACCCTAAGTGTACATAAAAAAGCTAATTACATCATCATAAAGGTGGAGGATTAAACTTTAAAATAATTCGTCAACTTATTATTTACCAAAAAAATTTGAGAAAATGTTATTGTTCTTCTAAAGGTGCGTTGTCCAAGCTGAGGCAGTTACCTGCGACTGCGGCTGGAGTCGCAGTTTTCATGCATGCGCTGTTTGAGTTTGATCTGTGAGACAAGGCTGTGGTGGTCACCTACGACTGCGGCTGGAGTCATAGTCTTCGTGCATGCGCTGTTTGAGTTTGATCTGTGAGACAAGGCTGTGGTGGTCACCTGCGACTGCGGCTGGAGTCATAGTCTTCGTGCATGCGCTGTTTGAGTTTGATCTGTGAGAAAAGGCTGTGGTGGTCACCTGCGACTGCGGCTGGAGTCGCAGTCTTCGTGCATGCGCTGTTTGAGTTTGATCTGCGAGACAAGGCTGTGGCGGTCACATGTCGCAGCACTGGTGGAATGAGCCTTGCTAGAGCCGCAGCGACAGTGTTAGAGTTGTAGAGACATGGAGTAATTTTTTTAAATCGAGTTTTGTGTGTTAATCTATTTAAATAAATGGTAAGGAACTCTGCACGGACTTTCTCGCTCTTTTGTTTAAAAATGGAGATATTTACTCATCACTCGTAATATATGTGAACGAAATAATATACACTAGCAAACCTGAGCACAAATTATGGTATAATTATGTAAAACACTTTTTGATCCCCGGTTTTAAATTTTATAATTTTATTTTAAAGAATTAACGTCTTCATTTGTATATTTGGCCAATAAAAAATATTTATATTGGGTCCCCAAGGGTCAACACTTCGTATTAAAATGTCAACTTCCAGTAAATTTTTTTTTTTTTACATTTTATTAGGGGTTGCACATCTTATGCTTATCGCATTGCTATTAAATTCACCATTTATAAATTTTGACTAATAATATAGGTAAATATAGACTATTGAGTCTAAAATGATAAAGATAGATCATTGCTGTACAAACATTTCCCATAAGAGGTTGAAGTAAAGAGAACATACTTTTTGAGAGACTTAAACTTATTTACTTACTCTATGGCATTAGATAATTATTGCGTTAAAGCTTAAGTAGTATCTCTTTACAACTGAAACCACCTTATTTGCCTCGTTTACGTTGGATAAATGGGTTCGTCGGAATGCTCGCAGCAACCCAGTGACTGTCGGTATTTCGACGAACATCAAAGGATGTTACGAGGCTCGGCTCAGAACTCATTGAATGGTGCTGCGAGCCGAGCCTCGAGCCGAGCCACTTGCGACTTTAAATTATTTTTTACTTCTAATTAACCTCTCGTCCCACGCGCTTGAAATATCAGCTGAACAGTTGCGTGTTGTAAATTTTACTACACCTTTTTTTTTCATAATTGACATTTTGTTTTATAATAGGCCGAGGGAAACAAATAAAAATTAATTAAATCTTTAAAAATTTGAGATTATATTAAAAACAATATTTACAGTTACATGATTACTCGCGTGTTAGAGACTGTACAACGTTTGTTGCACACTTAAAATAAGTTTGAAACTGCCTCTGGGGAGAGAGGGGTGGACAAAGAATAGGCTGTCACCCTAGGTAGATTTTGTGGGTAAATATGTCCCAGCCCACTTCAGTGGCGGAGTGGCGTAGTGGTCTAACACGTCAATCTCGAGTAAGACTGGCCTGATCAAGGCGGGGAGATCGGGGTTCAAATCCCGGTTGGATCTATTGAGGGTGGTTTTTCCTATTTGGTTTCCCACTCTCCTTCCACGCAAATGCGGTTAGATTACCTTTAAAATGCTTCTTTCCTCATTTATACCCCATAAGATAAACTATCATATACCTTATTAATTATATGTATACCCTGTTTAGAGACCTTAAATAGGTATTGCAGACTGGTATAAGAGTCACCGGTTAAGAAACCTAACGTATAAATTGCATTGCGAGTCTTACCTGCACACTTAAGGATTCTCTTAAGGCTGTATGACCCAAAATTAATAAAATGATAAATATATATATATATATAAGTATTCTTTAACCAAACTCGGATCAATGAATTAAATATAAATTAAATTTATATTTTAAGCACAGTGTTACTCAAAGTGTGAAATTTTGGCATCTAATGCAACAATTTTTAGGAAAACCAGATGATACAAAGATTTCATATTTGGAATGTTAGAAGTACTTGAGGAGGTTTATTAATTGAAATAAATATTATTTCAATTAACCTTCAATTAATTGCTTAAACATTTGCCAAATAAATGCAATATTCAATTAATTATCTTGTATACTTCAACGTGTGTAATGAATGAGGGAAGCAAATCAATTAGTGCCGACTTCTTTTAACTTTATAATGGTACTTCATTCACATTAATATTCAATCTGAAACTCATGAAAACTGATAAGAGCTGAGGAGCTTTATATTTTGCCCCCGGATTTTTGAAAATATATCTGATACAACCCCGCAATAGCCGAAACAGAACAGCCTGGTCAGAGTAGAGCAGACAACTCATCCCTTCTCACTCCAAGTCACTAGCTGTCTGTCCTTGAGACCATAAATCTGTCGCCAGTGGTTTTGACATGTTTGTGGAGCTTATCGACCTGACACATCACCATCTCTCTATAGGGATTGTTACCTGGCTCTACACCGTTTTCAAGTCAGTGTAGCAAGTTCTACGATTGATAAAGGCTTTTTTCCAGTGTGGCTGAGTGTAATTGCATTTCATGTCTTTAGGGATGTGTGAAGTGTATTAATTGTGGAAAAACAAATTTTATTATTTAAAAAAATGTCCCCACAAAAGTTTAAAGATGGCAGAAGATATGTAAAAGGCAAAAGGAATAAGCACTCCAAGGCAATTAAACGCTTTTACGAAGAAATTCGGATAGCCCGAACCGCTAATAAGTTGGTGAAATGACTTCAAACCTATATTATGTTATTGAACTTAAATAATTAACTTTTTTTGACAATTCTTTTGAAATCTGGAAGCAAATCTGAAACCCCCAACTTAGCACGTCAATATCTTACCAATGAGCTATCTAGGGCCAATCCTGTGTTAGGGTCATTTATCGCTTATATTTAAGGGTTGGTCTGTAATAGATATGTAAAATCATCGGCCATTTAATAACAATCAGAAACACACTCCTTCGTTGATCCAAGGTAGATTTATGCTGACGTTTGAACAATTTTTATCAATTTTAAATGGTTTCTTGGATATAATTTGTAGTACATAATTATGATCTATAATATAATATTAAAGCTATTAACGAGCCATGTCCTGCCACACGTCTTTCACCAACTCTGCTTTAAAGTATGACTAATAAGTACTTCTTAGCATTGTACAAATACTGAGTAGGTAGCTCACTGGTGAAGCTTTGATGCGCCAAGCGCAAGAGTCTGGGTTCGATTACCATGTACACTACAATAATCATTTTTCAACTATATTGAGAAAAAATTAAGTGCGCCCTTGTGAACTGATTTATCTGTTCCAAAATATTAATCTATCGAATTGTTATAACATTATTATTTAGGCCTTTATAATTAAAACTTCGTCAATGCAGAATTATTTAATCTCTTAATGGCTCTATTCTCCATAATATATATTTTATGCTCCCAGATTTCAATTTTAAAGTTAAGATCACATTTAACTTAGAATTAACAAAATATATTTTAAATACATGCATAGTCAAAGACGCTGTAAGCCATTTATTAACTAGTTAGCAAACAAAATTATAAATTATTTTTAGAATTACTTTGAACAAAAAATACAGCGTGAGATGAAAGCCTATATTTACGTTACGTTAATATATTTGTACAATTGTGCATATGTTAAATAAATCAAGATAGATTACTTTTTGATCATATTGGCCATGAGATGAAGTTTGTAGGTTAATAAATAATATATAATAATGTTAATTTTTACCTTCTTGCACCTCTCTGGTTGAGAAAAAATATTAATTGTTTAAAAAAAAATCAAACTCTAGATTTTGATGGATGTCGACGTTTCATGACCCCCTTAATCCGAAAAATTGTGTTTTTGAAATAATGTCAGTTTGTATCTCTAACTAGAGACGAATCTATTTCACCAATTGGGATAAAACTTGGGATATAGGATTTTCATAAGGTTTATCTGAGTTTTTTTTTAAATATTACATCCAACCCTAAAATTAATGGTAGTTATTTTTTCTTAAGGGTGGAAAGAGAAAAAATAGATTATATCAAACTTGACTCGATAAAAATTCGTATATATGTATTGTTTAATATTGTAACATAGGGCGCGTGTGACCTGGGAGGGTCACGGGGGCTGGTCACACGTCACCGTGCGAACCAAGAGTTCTTTTAAGGATACTGGAGTGGGTTGCTAACTAAACACGAATGAAAATAATGCCCACGGAATATTCGAGGTTTTGATTATTAAAACTAAAACATACATACACACACTGATTAACTATGCATCTAAATTAATTACAACTAAATAAGTCATTAAATAAAATAAAAATAGTCTTAATCAAGTCTATAAGTTAATAAACCAATAAGAACACATGAAAATAGAATTACACTAACTAAACAAATTAACAACTATAAAATACGTAATAACTATTCACATATTAAAAACACAAAAAATGAACATTATTAATACAGTTCCCAATAAAGATAAATGTCTACACACCACTTGTCCCAAACACGATACACTGCGATGACCCGCGATACACAAACGCCGGTCCGCACACTGGACACGCCGGTCCACACACTCCACTGTCCACAACTCGGACGGGGGACTCCCGGACTCACTGGTTGAGAACGAGGGAGACAGAGAGAACAAGGAGCGCAGCCAGGGTAAACAATGAGAGCGCGCCGGTCCCGCTGTTAAACACTAATCTCGTTACAATATTAAAACAAAATGGAAGTTTTCATTTCCTCATGAAAATAACTTTGAGGGTAATTTACACTTCAGGAAACTTCCAATTTTTATCGTATCTCCGCACCTCTTAAAATGTATTTTATAAAACCAAAAGTTTCCGAAATATAAGTATGTATATCTATATACATTACACTTATATAATATATACATATAAGTATATATAAATATATACATTACGGAGATCTTTGAATTTGGAAATTGCTGTAATGCTCAGTGGGTGTGGTGTTCCTCTTTTCTCTAACAGCGTTTATTATTTAATTTATGCTCTTTGGTAGAATGTGCAACAATGTCTATTATCTCGTTTCAAATATCTAGAAAACTACGAAGCTTAGCTCCGTCCGTAATGCGTCCACCTATGGAGCTAAGGGTCCCGGGCTCGATCCCTGGCATGGCCGAGAAATTTATCATTGTTGGAATGTGAATTTACCCTTTCAGAGTGATAAATTGACGGCCAGGGGATGGATCTTGTGTCTGTCCCAGATTTAAGGATAGAGTAATTAGTACAAAGGCGTATAACTTGAACAGGTACCTACCTAGTAAGACACACGGTGCTAAAAATAGTTTAAAAACCAGCACCGACAACCTAAAATGGCATCACGTAACATAATTTGCTGAGCCACTACTGTATTAGCTATGTTCAGGTTACAGACGTGTCCAGATGGACACTAACAATATGTGCACAGAATGTCTACATCAATATTCCCTCTTCCCCTTTCCCCCTCCACAATCATAAACACACATATAGGCCTACATTTTCAATCACTCTTTTTTCTGTCCTTTCTCGTAAAATGTTTTACTGTATTTTCTCCCCTTTGTTCAGACGTAACGAATAATTATATGTAGATGAGGCTATAACCGTAACTAACAAATACTCATATTCGACATCATGTAGAGATAATGCTTTAAATACAACATCCGCCCCCCTTTCCCTCCACTCTATTTGTTCGGCATATCTGTAAATAGAACACATAGTGTAATTCATATTTATATTTTTATTAATTACACTAGTGTGTTAATGATGAGCAATATTTAACAGAGGAAATGTACCCACATTTTTGTGTTTTGTGTGAATGTTATTTATTATGTCATCAAAATATAGTTTGGAGCATTAAATTCCAGGACACCATTGACAGATATTCAACAAATGTTGATATCACCACGTGAAGAAAATTAAACTTTTATTTTTCTCCTGGACCAATATTTGATTCATTTAGACTAAAAAACTGTTTTAC
The DNA here is from genome assembly GCA_902151455.1 of Timema bartmani. NCBI lineage: Eukaryota > Metazoa > Arthropoda > Insecta > Phasmatodea > Timematidae > Timema > Timema bartmani. The sequence continues at coordinate 42,160 of CABFWB010002097.1, read as the reverse complement.
TAAAAAAGTGCTTTTCCTCGCGCCCCCCTAAGAGTGAAGACCTTTAAGAGTGAAGTGATTTTTCTCGTGTCTCCTACAGCCCCACTTCTAAAAGTGAATAATACTGGTGATGCGAGCTTAGATAAGACAAACGATTGAAACAAGATGTGTTGGTTCAAAATAAAAATAAAAGATTGGACGGCTATACCTTAAGACCACGCTAGCAAAATGTACAAGAGTAAAATTAATTCTATAACTCACTGCCAGAAAGAATTGTTACGATGGTGTGACTGAAGGGTGGAATGGAGTCACAATCTTCCACTCAACCTTTCTTCCAAGGTCACGTGTTGGTAGGGAGAGGAGAGGAAAATAGAATAGAGGAAAGGATAGAGGAGAAGAGAGAAGAAAAGAGGGAAGGAGGAGAAAAGAGAAGAGAGTAAAAGAGAAGACAGTAAAAGAGAGGAGAAGAGAGAAAAATAGAGGAGAAGAGAGAAAAAGAGAGGAGAAGAGAGGATAAAAGAGGAGAAGAGAGGAGAAGAGAGGATAAAAGAGGAAAAGAGAGGAGAAAAGAGAAGAGAGGAAAAGAGGTGAGGAGAAGAGAAGATTAATGACAGATAAACATTTAATATATTATATAAATGAAGTAATTCCTTTAGAATTTTAACAATAATTCCCAAAGTTATACCAAACCGGTTTTCATCATTTTTGTATTTAGGTAAATAAAACCTTATACAACAAGGCTGTAAGCGAATATTTCGAATTTTAAAAATAAAAATTTTATGTATATAAAGGAGAAGCCGACATTACTTTTTTAATATGAAAATTTATTTTTTTAGCAATTTCTCATGTGAAATCAAAACTAGATGTGGAAAATTTTCCTAATATATTATAGATGTATTTTTTAATTGATATATTGCAATATATCTATCGAAAGCTACGATATATCGATAAATTTATATCGATATATCGCTTGTTTACTAGGGTCTATAGATTAAATTTGCCATTGTTCCGCGTGAACTGGAATGGCGATAAGATTTAAGATGGCTGCTGTTCTGTAATGCTATTCTTCGTTGCTTTTAACTTGTAATTCTTTATTTTGCCGTTGAAAATCAATAAACTACATACATATACTAGAGTCGCGACTATCCGGCCGTCCGTAATATCCGGCCCAATTCTCGCTGTTAACAAGTGAGTTTTAAAATAAACAATCCATTACATATCTGCTACAAATTAATAAAAAAATCTATGGCAAACGCCTTACATCTTTTATATTGGAGACAGTAAAGCATAACTGCTACGCATAAGTCTATAATACAATACATTTGGTCAGTGTATGTAGCAGCACTGTTTGATGTGGCTGGAAACAGAAGCTGTGTCGAGGGAGATGTAGATAGCAGCACTGTTTTGGTGTGGTTGGAAACAGAAGCCATGTCAAGGGAGGTGTAGATAGCAGCACTGTTTTGATGTGGCTGGAAACAGAAGCGGTGTCGAGGGAGGTGTAGATAGCATCACTGTTTTGATGTGGCTGGAAACAGAAGCTGTGTTAAGAGAGGTGTAGATTACATGAGGCAAACCCATGATGAAAATTATTTACACCTGGATTCTGTATTATCTGGCCCAGAATGCCGCCAATTTAGGCCGGATAATCGTGACTCTAGTGTATTTAACCTAAGCACAGCAGCTGTATGTCAATATCTCAGCTACTTAGAATCTGTTCACAACAGATTTTTACCTAAATAACAGTTCAAAAATCATATGCTTAGGTTTTGGGTTGCTAAAACCTGTAAAAGATCACTGTTTTGTTATAAATGATAAGATTTTTAATCACGTAACTATATTTTACACTTAAAATAAAGTAAACATAAATTTTCTCATATTATTTCATTACTTTTAATTTATTTCGTTTTATCCTATCCAAAACAATATTTTAAACATAATTAGAAGTACTTATTCTTCGTTTCGGAATGTTAGCTATAATGTGTAATAAAGTGCATACATTAATATTTCTTAATACGGGCATTGCATTTATTTGGAAAAGAGAAAATACTTGTAATTTTTTAAATTAAATAAATTATTTTATTATTATGGTTATTGCATTACAAAATATTTAACTAAATAACATATATTTATCCACTGCGTGGTTGCACCATTGTAAGGTGCTTGTTTTCGTCATAATCAATTACATGTATTAAATTCATCGGTCACCATTTTGAAGCTATTTTCTTTAGAGCTTTTGTGAAAGTGCTATGAATAATAATTTTTTTCAAAAGTGGAATAAAACAATAAATAAGCTTTGTGCCTGATCTCAGATAAATATATAAATAATATTGTCTTAAATTACTGTGGTTAACTATCACATTCATACATTACCATACGTTTTCATTACAGTTATTCAAAGTTACAGGTGTCAGCTGTTGGCTAAGGGATACATTAGTGAATATTTCTAGTGACTTTTTGAGCTGTCATCAAAGTAAACTCGGATGGTGAATGCACTTTAGATAGCTCATTCAAGGTCATGATCTATTCCTTTCTCGACTTGTCTTGTCGAGCCGTCAAACTGGCGCCAGGTATGAGTCATCAGGGAAAACCCATTGCCACATAGAAGGAGAGGGTTGTGGCATCATTCAAGGTCGTTATCTATTCCTGTCTCTACTTGTCTTGTCAAGCAGCCAAACTGGCACCAGTTATGCGTCATCAGGGTTGCGACAGTTCAATGACGTCATCGGGAAAACCCATTGCCACATAAAAGAGGGAAAGGGATGGTTGCCTGTGTTAATGACCTCATGTACTAGCTCTCGGCTTCAAGGTAACGATCTACTCCTCTCTCGACTCGTCTTGTCGAGCCACCAAACTGGAGCCAGGTTTGAATCATAGGGGAAAACCCATTACCATATAGAAGACCAGAAATAAATCTTTGTGACATTGATGGAAGACAACAGGTCGTTGACCCCATGTCGTCATGGAAATAACCAGAGGGGAAATGGAGGGGAAATTCAGGTCAGTAACCCCGACGGAAATATACTGGTACTAGGAAAAATCCAGGGGGGAGTGTTGCGACATAGCACACAATGTAGGTCAAAGGTCAAATTGCCCTGAAACGCCCCACCATCTACTTGTTTGTTTATGGATCTTATATTAAGGTGAATAATATAAAGGTTATTCTTATTCTGTGAAATTTACCTAACCTAACATTCTTATTCCCTAGAAAACACCCAGAGATAAGGAAAAGTGCCATGTGGTGTACTAACAACAATTGGTTGCCGACCACCGTTTATTTCATGGAACTAACGGGGTAGAAGGTAGTCTCCACCCAGTTTGTTCCTTCAACCAGGCCACAGGATTCTTTGGTTTTTGAGGAAGCTCTCAGCTTGTCACACCAAGGACGCAGGCATTGTTTCTGGAAACTAACTCTCTGCTACATTGTTGAGTAGAGCTTTTTGATTAACAGAGACTACTAATCTATGGACTATGAGCCCATACAAATTAAATACTTTAACACCAATAATGACATTTTAACGTATTTTTTATATTATTACCATTGTTTTTTATTTGTTATTTAAACGTTCACTATTTATGACTATGTTAGTTATCAAGAAAGCATATTTGTGTATTCTAGTTCTCTACTAGAGATGGCAATATAAATTTCTTGGTCTATTTAACAGTTAAGTGTGTATTGTTATTCATAGTTTTGATCATGTTACTGTTGAGGTGGATGCCCCAGAGTTGGCAGACAACCCCTCCCTTCATCCGCGGCGAGTTCAGGTACCCAGAAGCTCGAGAGTAAACCCGGATGTTTCTTCACTGGCGTCAGGAACAGGGATTCAGACCTTTTTAAATGGTGTGAAGTAGAGCGGGGGAGGCAACCCTTACAAAATCATTAAGGGTTGATTAGGTTACAATTTCTTGATATAGTTAACTGCGCAATAATGGCTTCCATTTAAAAACACGAGGAGAACCTTTACGTTACGTTGTGTTACGTGAAAGCTAAGTGAATAAAGTTGATCGTGACCCCGAACTTTAAAAGTTGATCGTGATTCCATCATGAAGCATTATGAATAAACACCAGCAGGACGGTGCACGTTGTTGTTTTGTTGATTTTTTGCAACACGTGATGTGTTTCTGTGATGTCAAGGGGAAACGACTGACTTTAGTTTTACACATGCAGTGGCAGATTCAAGGTAGGGGCACTGGGCCACGTGACCCCTGTCAATTTTCGTAAAATTTAAAACAATCGTTCAAATTCCCTCTAGCTACAAAAAAAAAGTAAGCATATGAGCTACTGGCTGCAGCAAAAACACATGAATCCGGTTTTTCAATCCACTATTGATATAATTTATGGCTAATAGAAAATATGGAGGGACTTCTTGATATATAAATCTGGAAAAGTCAATACATCGACGTAATATTACAGATTTCCGCCCTTTAAAAACTTTTTTGTGATACTAGCTACTATTTCAACAGCAAAGCGATATTTTAGTTTGTTTGATAAAATTAAAAACTGCTTTAGATTAACACCGGGTCAGTAAAAACTCAATGGCTTGGTCTTGCTTAGTATAAATAAAAATATTGAAATAATCCCTGATGAGGCTATAAATATAGTTGCCAGAAAACATCTGCGAAAACGTAAATTAGAGTGTATGTAAACTACTTCTTTAATCTCATAGAATTTGATATTAAGTTTGGTAACAACATTTTATAAAACAAAATATTCCTTATAGTTTATACTGAAATAATTAATTATATATCAGCCGACTCATAAATGCTTTTATATTAACTAGCTTTGCACATATTAAAAAAATACGTAGTTTTCACATGTATGTTTTTTTTTAAAAAAAAGGATGTAAGGTAGTAAAATATTATTTGTATCATGGTGCCCCTCCTGTCATTTTTTTTATGGATCTACCAAAGCATACACATTCGCCGCTTTGTGGATGTGTGGTATTCCGTTGACGTATTTCTTACCCCTTAACCAGCGGGGCAGTAAATATGCACACTATAAATTCTTTACATCGGCCCCAGTCAAGTTTATTTCTGGTGATACGGAACATTTATTTACACCGTAATGGTGTTCAGGGGTAGACTGGCAGGCTTCACGCGACCAGGGACTGGATTCATAAATACCACAAGCTATGTTTCAATGTAGGTTGAAATTGTGAGGTAGATAACTTATACATTTATTATTAGCAAATTTATCCCCGAGGCCATTTCAACAACATTATCAATAATTACATCACTTTTCTATCGAAAAAACAAATGTTTGATACAACCTTGATAAAAAAATACATTAGCTATACAGAATCTGATATATTCCCTCTTATTCTTTAACAAACACACAACACTTGGATTTATCATACTGTCGTCACCTGCACTATATTGAATCAAATTTCAAGGTTTTTTTTAGGTTTTAATTTGGCACATTATGGTGCCACGGACATTTTTTTTTTTATCGGCGTGCTTTCAGAATATTTGTATGAGCTATATTTTTGAGTAATATAAATAGTCTGGGTTTTGGACATTTTCATTAAATGTCATTAAACAAGTAAAGGCTACTTTCATGATACAAATTAATATTTGTGAGTATTGTATGAATTTTTTTAAATATTTTATGATTTTAGTTTCATTGTATTATTTAGAAAACCAGCTGAATATATGACAAATATATTATCCTGGAACATTTTATCTCGATATATTGATATGTGAGAGGGGAAGAGGAGAGGTACCTTGCTAAGAGAAACTAACAGTATACTTGAGAGATATTTAGTAGCCAGATTTTTCCTATGTATCAAACCACTCGAAAAATTACAGGCTTGACTTGGGAATCAAACCCGAAATCTTTGGCTTTGCGTGCCAATATTATACCAAAGAGAAAAGCCTAACTATTTTGACTCCAAAAAAGCATTTTAAAAAATAGACCAAAACAAAAAATAATAGACCAAAAAGAATTTTTTTACCTATATTAGAAAAAAACAAAACAAGAAAACTACACGTTAACATTATTGAACCAAAGAAAAACCATAACAATAATGAGCCAAAATAGAAAACAAGAAAATATAGTAAATTATAAAATAAAACAACTCTAATATTAATTTAAAACAACTTATTCATTTCAACTCCCAAAAATATTTATTAGTTAATTATTAGGACCACTATTTAATTAATCCCAATTAATTGATTTTTTTCCTCAGAATACTTTTCTTTAGTCCTTACAATATTGAAATTCGTCAATATTTAAGTTTGTTACTAAAGTAAGTTTTTGTGAAAATCTTGCGGTTTGTGAACTAATGGAGTTTGTTGAAACATGTTGTTACTCGTGCAAACGTAGCGCCGTGAGATGTATTCCATAGGCAACCCTTCTGACACCTAAACATTCAGTATTAACTAACCATATAACCGGCCCCGTGGTGTAGGGGTCAGTGCACCTCCTGGTTACCAATCTAAGGGTCCCAGATTCGATTACTGGTTGATACCTTGAGTATTTTTCCCTTAGGAGAATGATCCCAACGGTCACCAGCGTTTGGATCTACACTTAAGTTTAAGTAAAGACCCACACCGGCTCCACAGCTTCATATTCAATCATCACATCAACTTATTGTGGGTAGGACGTGTAGACAACCTCCTTTGTTATATCCTGGGCGATGTTCTATGCCACCAGAGTGGCTAATATTCTACACATAAGGCGACCAAACCTGGAAGTCATGTCCCTCCCGGTTATATATGCCATACGATAAAAAAAAATTAATCACGTAATATGTTAAACCATTCAATGCTTTTAAATGAAATTATCGTCCGTTTGATGGTATTCTTCATTCAAAGGAAGTGCAACCTTTTAGAAAAATTACCAACATTTAAAAACCTTACCCAAGATTATATGAATATTTTTTGTAAATATTCCGAAAATTATTGATTGATTGTTATTTTATTGTTAGTTTGTCGGGTCAAACAAACATCGCTAAACAAGCATCGAGATGCTTCACTCAATATGCACCATCATCCGGATATAACGTAGGTTTTTGGGTTAGGGGTCCGACCCACGTTGTAAAACAACCATGGTATAACCGATGACCCGGTTATTTTATAAAATATTGTTTATCCAGCAGACCAAAACTTCTAATATTGCACTACTTTTCACGATAAGCGTAGCTACCCCAAACATAAGCAGGTTACAGGAAAAGTGACTGATGAAACAAATCAAGATGAATAATGTGTAAGTTACTGCATATACAAACATAATTTTTGATTTATTTTTAAAAAAAATCGTAAAACAATACAAGACACCGTTAAATTTTTTTTATTTAATCACTTATTTAAAAAGTCATTAGTTTTTGTTTTTTGTATGGGAGAATATTTTTTTAGAGATCTATTTTTTAGCGTAACTTACCTTTCAAATACACGGGGATGGATAAAGACCCATGGTACATCCACTTATCCGTCGTGGAATCTTAATTTGACCTCGAGACTCACCCATTGGGTATTTAAAGACCACCATGACTAATCTGGAGTGATCCATGCCAATAAAATCCGTTTAGAGTGCCTCCGAGAAACGTCTAACCGGCCTGATTACCCTAGGTGGGCGGCTGAACTCCTGGAAGGTCATATATGTGGGGGCTGGGAAAGGTGAGGGCCCCCATACACCACATACTAAGCAAAGGGTGGCGCGTATCTGATTTAGGCCCGTGATAGCTGGTCAGGACACCTCCACGAGGTCCCCTATGATACACTTAGGGTAACACCCCGGGAAATCTCCGTTCAAACCCGGTAGAGGTTGACGGATTTTTCTTGAGTGATAAAAATCCGTAGCACAACTTCCTTTGGAGGGGAAGTAAAGCCGTCGGTCTCATGTCGATTATGGTATGTAAAAGAACCCTGGGAGTTATGTGAAAATACCTTTCTTTGCAAAATTGGTGGGCCCTTTCACTCTCACTTATAGAAATTCTCGTGTGCTAATATAATTTATCAGTTCAGAAAGTGCACTTTAAATGCCTCAAATAAATATATATGTAACTAAGAACACTATCTTAATGTTTTACTTTTGTTAGCTTCAGTCACCTTCGGCATGGTTCAATCATAAACTGCTCGTCGGCACTCCTGGGATATATTATTATTACTATTATTATGTATTATTATTATCATTATTATTATAAACGCGTCTTAATACCCGTTCGGGTTGTACGCACTGCACTTATGCTAATGTGTAATGGTGGGTGATTGTGATTTGAAATGGAGGACCTACAGTTTAACGTGGGATCCGAACCACGGTGGAGGCCCGGCACTCCACACATTCACAAGTTGTGATTAAGGGTTCGGCCAGACTGACAAGCGGGCGAGCGAGCGAGCGCTTGATTAGCAAATAGCTCTCGATAGTTGTTGACGAGGAGGCAAAGGTTCGAATCTTGGCTCAGTGAACTGAGGGTGGTTTTTAACAAGTGTTTTATTGTATGTGGTTTTCTCACCCTCTCTCCACGATAGTGGTGATTATTATTTGTAAAGGCCTACTTTGATATTGAAGTATTTTAACATATCAGTTATATACATACATATATAACATATCAGTTTTATATATATATANTATAACTGATATGTTATATATGTATGGTTTATGATCTTACCAATTAAATTAGGCCGTTAGTAGCAAGTCTGCTAAACCTATCGATATTAATAAAAATGTCAAAATGAGTAGTTTTCCTAGCACTCAATGAACCAACATACAATAATATTGCCTAGCGCCTGTAAACTAGACTGTACCGGGTTGAGCGCGCGCGCTTGAAAAAATAACCAGTTCTCTCTTTCAAGCGCGCGCGCTCTGTCACTCGCTCGCTCCAGCCTGGCCACCTCTCATTACAACCAATGTGTTCTATTTTATATTTTAGTCGCTCGCCCAGTTTGGCCGTCCCCTAATGCACGTATTGTCAGAGGTGAAGGAAGGGTTTGGCAATCAGATAAATCTATGCTGGGACCGAGGATTGAACCCCGGACCCCCAGTACAGAAGTCTGACACCTTACCCCCAGACTGCCAGCTCACCATCCTGGGATATAGTCAGGTTCCGCTAACCCAATTTTCATAGGAAAGTACATTTAGAAAATACAAACACATAATTTGATTACATTTTACTACTAATGTTATTTCATAAGTATTGAAATTACATATCAAAGCTAATATCTACACATCACATAACTTGTAAGGAGACATATGTTGTAACTTTTCTAGCAATTAGATAAGGAAGGCTCTTGCTACGAAAATTGAACTATACCTGTGTTTCTCGTGAGAACAAAATGTGGACCCCCAATTCAAACACCGTCATACTTCCAAAACCTGCTGCCATCTCACTGTTCAACCCCTCAGAGGCGAAAAGAGGGGAAACTAGTAAGGCCGTTCAGGCCTCAGCCCCGATTCTTGATAATATTTCTAGTAGGGGACAGAAACAATATTAAATGGGTAAACCCTCTAAAGAGAGGTTAAATGGGACAGCTGAATTAGAGGTATTATAGAGAAAACTTCAACATTTTAGTACAAACATGTTCAGGTACTTATGGCCTTTGGCCCTGTCGAGTGCAAGTCTAAAACGTATTTTGTGGGATGGTGGGTGTGAGGGTGAAAGGCGTTGCGTGGCTTCACAACCGACCAAATTATCCTTCCGCGCCAACAAGAACAGATGGATCACGGAAACCATAGATGGCGCTAGCTACCGGACATGTCTTGCGGAAAAATCATACGTTTGGAAATATCAGTTTTCTCGAGAACGAATGAAATTTGTATATTAATATTTTCAACACCCCTTCTAAGGTAATGTATCGATGCTTATTCATTGTTACATTTTCTTATTTTGTGTTATGAAACCGGCAGTTTTCTATTGAAAAATGTCAATTTGATCAATATTTGATCACTGTTAAAATTACAGAGGAGGTGTTTATATAAAAAAAAATTAACTTAATCAACATGCTTCTATTCTCGAACAAACCGTTTCCAAAAATACAATGGCAAAACAAAAAACATTCTTGAAGATAACCGTTTGTTCCCATTGCTCTGCACTCCCACGCCTAATGATAAGGGCCAATCGCCTTAATCTATTAATATTATGAAGATTATTACTCATTGTTTGCAAGGGAGTGGCCACTTGCGTTGACCTTGAATGCGTGAGCGTTTAAGAATTATGTGAAGGTCTTGCATCTGAACATGTCACCGAAGTAAATTCTATAAAATCGCCACAGAAAGTAACGGTACAGTGAAGAAGACAGACACGTATATCCTCACCTTTGCGACTCCTACTCTTCCAAATGAGCTCCCAGAAGGTTTACACGTGCTCAGGGTCAAGCAGTATATCCCCAACCAACCCTCGGCGCTGTTTTCTATGACAATGGTTTGGGCATACGAAGCTGAAATGCCGTGGTAAGCCAAGCTGTACATATTGCGGACAGGAGGCTCACGATACACCGTGTGAGTCTCCTAAATTCTGCGTCAACTGCAAGGGTCCGCATTCGGCCTGGTCTCGGGCCTGTCCGAAATGGAAGGTAGAGAAAAACGTCCTCCGGATTATGTGATATGTTAAAAAAAAGGGTTGAAGGTTTATTTTTATGTTGAACACTACAGTAATTTCATTTATCTCAACAATGATATTCCTTTATTTTTTGGTTTCAGGTGAACTGAGGTGTCCTCGACCTTCACTTCATCCTCCAGGACACTGCACGGACACAGACGATATGGTGAGTTTTAGTTTATACATGAACTGAGGTGTCCTCGACCTTCACTTAACCTTCAGGACACAAACAATAAATGTTTGGGCATCGCGTTTTACTTTCCGGGCTTTCTTAATTTATTTAAGCTACACTAATGCAGTAAGGATAATGAAGATAAACCTAAGAGGAAATGTATCCCCGTTTGTGTGAAGGGAGCTTGGGAAACCATTAAGAAAAAGTAGCCTTGAGTAAACTCAGCTGAGATTCGAACCCCGATCTTTAATAGTAAGGGGGTTAAAGGTATGGACCTTGCACTTAATGATAAAAGCAAACCACTTGGTACACAGTTGATGATTGGAACCCCCTGAATGATTTTAGGGACGGTGCCCCTTACACTACTGGTGTTTAAAGAATATTACACTTGACTGTGTAACAACACTAAACTTAACATACAATGCTTCATATCTCAGTAGCAGTTACGCCTACGCAAAATATGTAAAATACAATTTTTGTAGGAAATTAATTTATCTTTAATTATTATATATATACTTTTGTCCTACGAGGAGCAGTTTTAGAATAAAATGTAAAAATCTTATTTTTACCCTTTATTAAGGGGATACTGCCCCCCAAGGTGGGGCACAGTCCCTAAAATCATTCAAGGGTGTCCAATTATCAACTGTACCAAGTGGCTTGCTTTCATCATAAAGTGCAAGGTCATGGCAATTTTTTGCTCTTAACCCTCGTAATAAAAGTCTCCGGATTAAATATATTAGTAATAAAAACGTAAATACTTCACCTCGCCACTTCATATTACACTGAAACTCAGCTTAGTGGTACTGGTCAATTTATGGTTGTTTGCTAAGGGGTGTCATATTTTGTCATCCCGGGCCACTTGAAACCGTGCTATGATGCGTTTGTAAGAACCTGGAATTGATGGATTGTTACCACATCAAGGTTTATATATGGTGGTATACAAAATTAATAGTTTGAGATTGAATTTTGTACCTTTAATTATAGCGTAATAAAGATGAATACACACACACAGTACTTTTTTTTAACCACCCTCTTTCCGAAATCGAACCAATTCCCACAAAATTCTTCATTTGAACTCTCCAAACACTCGATCTTGAGAAAAAATGTTGTAATCTGGGATAGTTTTAATTTGATTCACAAATTTATATGAACACGCAGTGAGAAAGCGATCACTTGTAATAGATTGAATATTAGTTTGTAAAATAACAGTTAATATTTTAATAAAGTTAAAATATTAATGAAGATAAGAAAGAACGTGAAGTAAGAATTAACTTGTTTTTGAGTAGACTATATACTTGACTTAAGGTTGACAAATTTGATAATATGATGGAATCAACAAGGTAAAATAAATATTGTAATGTTAGAATTGACTAAATAAACAAATAGTTTAACGAGTTGGTGACTACGCTTCCATTAATGAATGGAGCGACAACTAGTTTCTATCTTCACTTCCGATCTCCTTTTTATTGAGGATAGATGTTTAGCCTTAAGCTCCATATTGAATATATTGAAAACTGACCATATTAACTATTTATTTATCTTATTTAATAAATTATGAACTCTACAATCTTTAGAATATATTTTACCTTGTTAATAATTGATTCATCACTTGTAAGTTGCGTCGCAAAAAAAAATAATCACATTTTAAAACTTTGGCTTTCAAATTTGATGGCCTGAGGTTAAGTAACTAGTTTACTCAACAACAGGTTAATGGGTACTTTATCACTACATATTTTTTCTTATCTTCATTAACTAATTATTCTCCTCATTAAGCTAATAATAATATATATTTAAAAAGTCAACATAGATAATGGTAGGACACAATCGTACAAACTTTATCATAAAGTATATCTTTGTTTGTGATTGCATTTTCCAAAATCATTTATTAGTAAACTAACCCTTATTTAGTTTTCCTCAGAAAACAAACATTATTTTGATAGTTATCTGAGAAACTCTTCAGATACATATAGAAATTTAAAAAAATACGCATTAAAAATGCATTAGTAAAAATCCTCATACTTTTTTTTATAAAAAATTAACATACATTCTTATTTATAATGTGAAACACTCTTAAGATACCCATTTTGATTCAAACTAATAAAGGCATTTTTGAAAAATTTCAAATATTTTTTTTATCAGTAGTAGCCTTTAATTTGAGGGCTGAAATCAAAGTCTAAAAAACATGCTGAGGCATGATCATATTTGTTTGGGTTCGGTGCGCATAAAACGTCAAGCTTCATCATAATCTTTAGATCAAAGATATTCACGATTACAATACTTGATCCATATGATAAAGTAAAATTACGAAAATATCTGCGTTAGTTTTGCTTTGTTTCATTGATGCGTCGTTTGTCAAACACTTATTTTATACGTTTAGATTGAGGGGAGTATCTTGAAGGAAATGTACTATAATTTGTATGGAAGGGAAAGAGAGCATTGCTTGCTTACTTTCTTACTTACTCTTTGGAATTAGGAACTCGAAAGTTAACTGCCACACTTACAAAAGTACACCATCTATTCCTATCTTGAGCTAGTTATATCCATTCCACCTTATCTTTATCGATATTGAGCTAGTTCTATCCTAGTCCACCTCATTACACGCTATCCCTATCTTGAGCTAGTTCTATCCAGTCCACTTCATTACACGCTATCCCTATCTTGAGCTAGTTTATATCCAGTCCACTTCATTACACGCTATCCCTATATTAAGCTAGTTCTATCCAGTCCACTTCATTACACGCTATCCCTATCTTGAGCTAGTTTATATCCAGTCCACTTCATTACACCCTTATCCCTATCTTGAGCTAGTTCTATCCAGTCCACCTCATTACACGATATCCCTATCTTGAGCTAGTTCTATCCAGTCCACTTCATTACACGCTATCCCTATCTCGAGCTAGTTTATATCCAGTCCACTTCATTACACGCTATCCCTATATTGAGCTAGTTCTATCCAGTCCACTTCATTACACGCTATCCCTATCTTTAGCTAGTTTATATCCAGTCCACTTCATTACACCCTATCCCTATCTTGAGCTAGTTCTATCCAGTCCACCTCATTACACCCTATCTATTTCAAGACTATTATAATATTACTCTCCCATCAGCGTCTAGGTCTTCCCAATAGTTTCTTCCCATTTGGTTTGCCAGTCAATACACTGAACACGGTTTTAAATTCTCCCATTCACGCAGAATTTCCTGCCCACCGTAATTTACGAGACTTTACTATCCAAATAATGTCTTGTGAAGAGTACTAGGTTATGTAGTTCATCATTATGTAACCTTCTCCCCTCCCCAGTAGCCTCGTCCCTATTTGGACAAATATCTTCCAACGCACCTTATTTTCGAGCACCCTACATTTATTTTTGTCATGTAAGGTAAGAGACCACGTTTCACAACCATAGAGAACAACCAGTAAAATGATTGTTTTGTATATTCTTAGTTTTACATTCCTTGAAGGCAGGTGAGATGTCAACAAATTACTGACCTAGTAATAGTATTACGTTGCGGAAAACAAACCTCCAGCACTATCGACCGGGATTCGAACTCCTTGTTTCACGAGTCACAGTCAAACTAGCTCTGTCGTTCCAAGTTAACAAGATATTGTATTTCATATTTATCTTCGTGATTTTTTTTTTTTGTAAATTAGCTTGTAATAGAAGGAATCCACTTATTATACGTACTTATATTCAGTGCGAAATTGAGTTGTTTTTAAATCCTAATGGATAGTGATATTCTGTCTTGCAATTGATTTCGATTTATTGGATTGGATTTGGATTTATTTTTCTTTACATGAAATGACCATTTTGTGCTCGTTGCGTGACACAAAGAAATCGCTTAAAAGAGGACGCCATTTATTATCATTTATCAGGAATACCAAATTAAACTAAATCCTTATAAGTTAATACTAAATCTCATCATAAGTCATAAAATCATAACGAATCATAATATATATAATATACCGTACACAATATGTGTAAAAATTCAATAAAATTGTGTTCTTAACTTTTACTTTCTCTTATTATTATTATTATTATTATCATTATTATTATAATTATTATTATTATTTTTATTATTAGCACCGCGTCTTACTACCCGTTCGGGTTGTACGCACTTACGCTAATGTGCAAAGGTAGGGTGATTGTGAGATGAAATGGAGGACCTACGGTTTAACGTGGAATCCGAACCACGGTGGAGGCCTGGCATTCCACACATTCACAAGTTGTGATTAATACACGTCTTGTCATAGGTGAAGGAAGGGTTTGGCAATCAGATAAATCTGTGCCTGGACCGAGGATTGAAGCCCGGACCCTCAGCACAGAAGTCTGACACCTTACCCCTAGACCACCAGGTCACCAGTTTTTACTTTCTCTTGAACCCTCTAAAAGAGTAGTATTGTGATCGCTAAAAAAAATCTAACTCGAGATTTTGATAAATGTCGATGTTTCATGACCCTTGAAACTAAAAAAAGTGGTTTTTCGCGATGCCGTCTGTATCTCGGCCTAGAGCTGAAAACATTCTACCTATCGTGATAAAACTTGGTATCTGGGGTTTTCATAGGGTTGGTTGCCTCGAGGGGTTTTTGAAATCAGATATCTAACCATAAAATTAAGCGTAGTTTACTGAAGAGAGAAAAAAAAGAGGTCAAATCGATTTTCTCGAAATCCACTCTGATGATTTTTATTACATTTTGTATCTAGACATTGTTTATCATTACAAATAAAATGGCTTTTCTCGTTTTCCCATGAAAATTAATTTAAGGGGGTACTTTATACAGGTGTAAATTTACAATTTCGATCATAGCTCTGCAACTATTTCAGATGTAATATAACATATAATTGTAAAGTTGTAGTAGGCCTACTTTTAAGATTAAATATAATTTATTTGAAATATATTTTATAAGATAAAATAGTTTGAGCTATAAGCAAATAAACTGTTATATATTTTTTATGAAGCACTTTGAAATCGAAATTGATTGTTATACTCTTTGGTGGATAGAAATGCCCCTCTTTTCTCAATATTTCCGTAACAGTGTATATTATTTCATTTATGATCTTTGTTTAAGTGTTTCTGCAACAATGTATATTCGTTTCCCAGATCTTATGAGTTTTTAGTAGGCCTAGTCTAAATGTCTCTATTTTAATACAAAATAAAGAGAAAGTCTGTGCGGTACACGTTAAGTACCATTTATTTTTTAGTATAAAACTAAATTGTATGAAACTTCTAATAGATAAGCTCTTATGGATGAAAATTAATATTTTGTGACTAAAGTTATATATATTGCCTTTTTATGGGTTTCTTTTTCTTCAATTTTTGAGGTTATGTTTACCACCTGGACTTTTTTTTTACATCCATTACTGTTTCCAGCCTTTGGCCTGGGTCACTTTTTTATTCAAGTCGTATATTTTCCACTACCGGCCTGCTAGACCTGTCGTAGCTTCATATGCCTTATAATCTAACTAGGACAGGCACAACATCCAGTCCCCGGCTGTTAACTTATCAATGTAAAAGGGTAAACCCACATTTAACCAATGATACATTTTTTGGCCATGCCAAGAATCGAACCCGGGACCCTTAGCTCAGTGGACAGACACACTACCGACTGAGTTGAGATGTCGAATAACCCTACATATTATTCAATTATATTTTACGATATTTTTTGTTTTTATATTAAAGAATCAATAGTGTAATATCTATGTTTGGTCTTCGTCTGGAAATATAATATATAGACATATTTACTTAGTGAAAAGAGCGCGGCTAACATACTGGTTTCATCTGCCTTAATGATGTGTGATTGCAAGGCCTCCAGCGTGAAAGGGGGTTTGTTCCCGGCAGAAAGTGGGACTATCTGTGAGATCTAGGTCCTTGCAGCGCCACGCCCTAGTGAGCAACCCACCCACCCCACCCACTCTTTCAAGTCAGCCCTGCTTGCCGGCAGGAGCAACAAATGACAGCCAATTGCTCCACATTTATTTAATATAATCATGTATACTAAGATTTAAAATATCGTGTATTATTTATATAGACAAATAAACAATAAGATTACTATTTAATATTAAAATTTTACCATACACTACTAATATTTAATCATCATAATAATTAATATATTATCTCTATATTATTTCAATTATTATTGTAGAATAAATCATCTATGAGCCCTCTTTTTTTACATTTATAAAATAAGGATTTATGGATTATTTTATCCTACAATAATAATTAACTCTCAATTTGTAAACTAAAACAAAATTAGGTTCATAACATATTAATATACACATTTATTTTATATAATTAAAATAGTATACCTTTTTATTAATACTTATAAAGTATTTGTATAGTTGTAATAGTTACCTTTACTTGCCCCCCTACACCTCCCCCCNNCCCCCCCCTCCCAAACCAACCCCATCGCTCCTTCATGGAGGTCTACGAACAAAATTTAGTTTTTAAAATTATTTTGTATTTGTTCCTTCACTTAATATACAAAATATTTGAATTTTTTCAATTTGTTTGGAGATCTATTCTTTTTCATTGATGTCCGACTATACTGTCTTGTGATTCTACATTGAAGATATTATTTCCTTCAAGACCGTTGTTGAACATTTGGTTTCATTCTCACTCAGTGTACTTTGATGTTTCCAAAAGGGCAATGAAATACTTGATGCCATATTTTGTCACCACAATGGGAGACAAATGTTTCAGCTCTTCTGCGTATTAAAAATAAATATGAAAACTAACTTAGTTTAGAGCCAATTTCACGATTGTAAATTATTATTCCTCATTGATCCTGATCTTACAAAGCCGACGGCCAAAAAACGGCACATTAATAGAGTGTTGAATTCATGTGTTAAATATCAATATAAAGACTCTCCTTAAAACAACTCATTTTTAATAATAATGTCATATTTAATATGTATTTATTTATTTTAGTAATATGAAATGGGTTACGTGGAATGCTATAAATATGTCTGTAAGTTTTTAATTTTCTCTCGTATGGCAG
>CABFWB010002096.1:61638-123533 GCA_902151455.1 Timema bartmani | reverse complement strand
GAGTAAAACTGTGGCGTCTTTACGGCGAGGCGTGACTTCGGAGTAGGGCCAATACCACTTCAAGTCCATTGCTCCGTCGGCGACTCTTGGAACTTTTTACTCTACATCAAGGTAATGAAAACTGCCGCTCCCCCGTCTACTAACTTCTTATTGGCGCTTCCTTCCGAACTGATCTTCATTCTGGTATTGTCTATTTTTATTTTTATATCGTGAAGCCTCGAGTTGCCATCAAAAAAGAGTATCAGGGTGGAGGAGGGATACGATGGTTCTTTTACTTGGCACGCATACTTATAGTTATTTTAGACAGATCAAAGAATAAAGCAGTTAAATACACACTTAATCTAATGGGGCGCATCTCAAACTTTTCCGTAAAATAAAACGTAAATTTCTAAATTCAAGGGGGTTCGCATCGTGGCTACCACTCCTGACTTACCCGTGAAATCTAGGTAAAAATGTATGCATGGTACATTAAGGGTAGTTTTATATTTTGTAAATCCCAATATTCTCCCCGGAATATGGGGAATGGGAGGCTATACCACCCTCCTCACACTCTTACAAGAACCACGTCTTGCTACCGATACAGGCTATCCACATATTTACACTTATTAAAACGATGTAATTTAAGGGAAATGTACCCGCATTTTTGTGTAGGTAGGCCTGGAAGTTATTCAGGAAAAGTCACCTCAGCACACGTGGCTGGGATTCGAATATCAGCTTACACGTAACTAGTGAGCCAGATCAGACGGACCAATGTGGGTATTGACCGTTTCCGTATATTAGATATCTTATTCCATTAATTACCATGACAGTGGTACTAATTTGCATCCATTACTGTTTCCAGCCTGTGGCAATTTTCTATTCTAGCTAGATTATATTTCCCACTACCTGTTTGCTAGGCCTATCATAGCTTCATATGCCTTATAATCTAATAACTTCTGTCTAGGACAGGCACAGCATCCCTTCCCCATCCGTTAATTTATCAATGTGAAAGGGTAAACCCACATTTAATTTATGATAAATTTTTCGGGCATGCCGGGAATCGAGCTCGGGAACTGTAACTCAGTATACAGACAAGTTACCGACTAAGCTAAGGTGTCGGATAGCTGTACTAATAAATATTAAATAAAATTGGAGCGTAGCACACCTAACTAGCGTATATTATATATTTTTGTACTGCGTCTTATTACCCATTCGGGCTATAGGCTAACTAGTTTAAAGATTACATTCAACGCTAGTAGAACGGTCTAAGGCATCACTCTTGCAATAGACTGGACTTCCTACTTCAAGGAGGTCGGGGCTCGAATCCCGGTCAGGCGTAATCAGGGTATTTATTTTCCAAAATGGTTTTACCACTCTCCTTACGAGAATATTCGGGTACAGTTTCTCTTGATTTTACTTTCCTCGCCTTTACCTCATTATTATGTAGCCTAGTGGGGAGATATGTGCGGAGAGTACTAACGGGTAGTACGACGCAGTGCACAAAACAATTTTAGTGGGAATAAAAATAAATCCAAAATAAGTGTTGGTGGCAACAGATCCAGGTGAGCATTTATCACACCTGTCTCTTGACTTGGGAGACCGAGGTTCGTAATTTAAATGCTACGTTGAGGCTTTTTTTACATACTTAAGAGGCATTCTTAGAAAAGTAATTTATCACTTTCATTGAGCGCATCATTTACTAATTCGTCTTGATATTGAGTCATTATCTTTAATGTGGGGTATTTCATTATGGTACGCTCTCAGGATAAAACAAAACTATATCCCGATGTTAAAAATTTCATTTAATTCATTTGAAATATTGAACTTGTATTTTCAAACCGACTTATTATATCAGAACACGACTTATAAACTAACTTGACTCTATAACAGCCCACTTCTTTGGCTGCATGGTCTAAGGTGCTACTCTCACAATATAGACTAGACTGCTGAAAACTGGGAGATCAGGGTTCGATTACGGTCAGGTGTATTGAGGGTAATTTTTCCTAAGCAGTTTTTCCACTTACCCTCCACGAAAAATTGGGTGCATTTTCTCTAAATTAAACTTTCCTAATCTCTAACACATTTGTGTAAATTAGTACATAGACCTATAACCCAAATGAATAGTCAAACGCGGTGTTTAAAAAACTCTAAAACAAACACAATATCGAGCCCCCGGTCGTTAATTCATCACTGCAAAAAGGTAAACCTACGTTTCACCCTTGATAAATGCTGACCTGTAGATAATAATTAGAGAGGAAATCCATTGTATGAATGATTAGAAAGCTCAACCACAGGCTTAGGAGAATCCAGTTTGACCCTTATATACAGTTCCTAACACAATTTACAACGGTTATAAGATATGTTCCCATATGTAGATTACTGGTTTGATCCGAGGTTAAGTTAGTTTATGAGTCTGGATTTGTTACAAACCTGTGTTGAAGAATAGCACATTGATTATTTCCAAATTTTGTTCTAATCAGAATATAAGGTAAGCGCTAGTGGGCTAGGCTCTTACTCAAAGTGTGCGGTTCTATCCTCGAGTGGTTTTAGCTATCCTTGGCGTGTTTTCTTATTTGGATGAGAGAGTTTGAGTTCCGGGCTAGCAATGACGTGTATAATGTAAAATTGTCTTATTACTTTTAGTATTTTTATTAATTTGCTTTGGTCATGTGGAATTGACTGACGCTCTCAGAATGGAAAGTGTTCAACGCAAATTTGTTGATGCTTGCCATGAGAAATTCATTTTTAACCGTGTTTGTAATGATGATAGAATTCTAAAATCTATAAAGATGCCCTTTTTATTGAACATTTTTTAATAGCATAATTTCATGTAAGTTTGCCCTTAAACACGTGGGAATTCTTGAGCCCTCTCGTTACTATAAAATATTTTCTATTAGTAGCTTTTCCATTCTCAACTCACTTGGCCGTTGATTAAGCAGCTAACAACGGTATAAATGTTAACACCTGATAGAGTTTAGCCAGTTAATACCTCAGTCCGTTCAAAGAACGGGCAGTTCAGATTTCAGATAGTTGAATATAAAAAAGTTTTATTCAAAGTATATTTTTATAAAACCAATAGTTTTGGGACTATAAGCAAAGATATATATTTTTTCATGCTCTTTGTTGTACAAAGATATTCCTCTTTTCTCAATGTTTCAGTACAGTTTTTAGTTAAACAAGTGTCCCTATATTAACTATTAAGATAAAAGAGAGAAAAGTCCTGTGCTGTTCAGCTTACCATCTATTTTTGTTTATTTTTTATTGTGGACTCTTAACAAAATTATTATAACATTTGAATCATTTCTCTTCTTGTTTTTTCTTATTTTTTTTTATTATTTAGTCACTAATTTTGTTTCATTATAATATATTATGTATTTATTATTTTGTAAGCCATGTGTCCTTATGTATTCTATAATTCTAACCAGTTTGAAGTCTCGACTTCTGGCTAGCACTTTAATAAAAGAAAATGAAAATTAAATGAAATTATTATTATTATTATTATTATTATTATTATTATTATTATTATTATTATTATTATTATTATTATTATTATTATTATTGTAAGCCTTGATTAAATTTCTCAGAGTGAAAAGCGTTCAACGTATTTTTTCTTCTTTTTTTACTTTTTTTGCATTCTTTCTTAAAAGATTTTATTATGGTCATGAGAGAATTAAAAACCCTTTAGAGCTAAAAACTCTCTTCTCACACAGGTTTTATTGTGATGCCCTTTTGGTTTTTTTTGTATTTCATTACTAAAATTTCGTGTAAATTCACCCTCGCTCATGTAGGCATTCATGTGTCCTTCCCCGCCTCTCAAAATTAAAACAAGATATACAAACTTTCTTTCGGTCTTGGATGTTGTATATACAACGTTAAATATATATTTACAATCCAAAATAAGGATCAATAATAATATAACAATAAAATAAATTTAGTAAATAAATAATGATAAAGAAGAAAAAAAGAAGAGAAATTATTCAATAATGATAATTTAGTAAAGAGTCCACAGTAAAAAAACACACAAAAATAAATAGTATGGTGCACCAAACAAACTTTCTCTTTTATCTCAATATAGATAAATTTTTTCTAAAACTAGCAAGATGTGTGAAACAAAATAATATACTTTGTTGCTGAAACACTCTACTAAATAGTATAAATGAAATAATATATATTGTTACGGAAACAGTGATAAAAGCGGAACTCCTTTGTCCACTAAAGAGCATAACAATCTATGTCACATTTCAAAGAGTTAAATTTAAAAAAATTCATATACCTCACTTTTTAATAGAGACACTAATGTGTGGTAAATAAAATGATTGGATTTCATTTGATAAAAAGTTTTATTTCGGCATAAAAATCTGTAAATAAAATATATTTATAAAATATAATTATTAGAATTTGAACGAAATTTAAGTGGTACACTGTTAGGAGTAGAAAAAACTACGTTCAAATAATTCTTCTTTATGTTTAACTATTTTCCTTTAGTCACAATAATTCGTTACAATAGTAAGAACAAACACTTATTTCATTTCTTTCACAATTGGTCTCTGGTCGAGGGAAATACATTTCACGGACTGGGAGAACTTTTATTGATATTGGAATGTAAGAAAAACCTATAATAATGTTGTTGGAACATCTCTACTTCAAATATCAGGCAACAAAGGCAAGGAACGACAGTGACCGTTGCATATAAAAAAGTATTAATGGCTTTAATATAGTTAGTTTCCCATTAAATTAACAAACTTGGAAAAAATTCATGGGCCAAATAGTTAATTTCATATGAAAAATCGAATTTCCTTATTTCTCGTAGCTTAAAATGACTAGAGTGAATTTTAAATTTGTATTGATATTAATTTCTATGTGCGAAGTAAAATTCGTGAAAACACGTATTAAAATTTTGATGTGTCTACCTATCAATAATGGCTTTAATTTTATGTTTGTCTTAAATCAATTAGTCTACAAATATATTTATTTTTATATACAATTCAAATAAATTGTACTATTAATTTTCTAAATTCTCCCTATATGCAGGGGTGGATCCAGATCATTTTCATAGGGGGGTGGTCAATGGTCATAATTATAAATATCATAGTTATTTACAATGTTAGATTTCTGTTTAAAGCCATTTAATAGTCCCTCATTCATATTTTATCTTAGGTGTGTTTTAAAACGTGGTCATCCTCTCCTATTTTTTAAAACCAGATAGTTTTCATAAACTATTTGGAGTGGCCCTCCTTCAACAATTTTTCTAAAAATGGTTCACTATAGAAGCTATGAGTAGTCTTTGAATTAATTTGAAAAGAAAAATAGATTCTTTTATAGGCTATTTAAAGTGTTCCTCACGTAGAAATTTTTTAAATTTGGATGCCCCTCGAAGCTACTTAGAGTGATACTCACATTAATTATTTACGATATTTAGATACCTCTAGAAGATAATCTTTGAAGTGGTTTTCCACCGATAAAATTTTGAAAATTGAATTCCTTCAGAAAATTTGGAATTTGGAATTGTCCTTCCCAAGACATTTTTGAAATTTGGATGACCTTGGAAGCTATTTAGAACTTTCCTCCCCCGACTTTTTCTGCCAGTTAGATGCCTCTAGTCAAGTAGTTATTTTAAGCAGTCTTCTCCGGCAAATTTTTTACAAGATGATACTTCTAGAAGTCGTTTGGAGTTTAATTTAAGGTCAATTTTAAGCTTCATATTCGCTAGTATCAGAGAATTTAGAATATATCTAGGGGGGATTTATTCCAGAGAGGGGTAAGTTATTTCCAGAGGGGCAAATTTCTCCACAGTTCCGCCGCTCCTGCTGTCCACACATAATCTATATTCGGTATTCATGAATGAACTGCTCTCAGGCGATTATTAGTCTTATTTGACGTGTGGTAGTCTACCGTTTCTATGCGGAACAATGTTCATTACTCGCTATGCACGACAAATATTCCTACATGAAAACGAATATTGATTTCACACTTGCGTGAGTCATATCGAACAATGAATAAACGTGGACGAATAATGCACGTGTGGACCCGGCTTAAGAGGTGTCTGCACGTAAAAAGATTAAAAATTGTATAAAATTTATTTTTGTTGTATTTTCTTTCTAAAATTTGAAATTTCATTTGGTTTTTTGTATTAATTCTCTAACTTTCACAGGGTGGTCAACTGAATCTGAGCCTGCCTATATATGATATGTTTTAAATGGTGGGAAGGGACCATTTGACCCTCTCTCTCAAGATTTAAAATAATTTTAAGAAAGCTAAAGTCTTGTTAAGTATTACCTCTGTGTAATCTAAAGCAATGAAGACGTGTGGAATGTATGCAATAAATTTTAGTAACAGGCTTACGAATTAATATTCAAAATGGTCTATCGCTATAAATAATTTAAAGTCCTCCTAAAATTTCCAATTATTGTGAAAAGGTACAAAAATAAAAGCTTTGATCCGTCAAATTAACTTACGCCATAGTATAATATGTCTGGCTGGGTACGCCTTGCCTTTTTGATCCAATAGTAATTCATTATGAAATTTAATTATTTTGTATTTTTGATGGTGTTTTTTCAGTTATTTTATTATTGGTTATTTTGACTACTGCTCCGCACTTTATTAAGTGAAAGGGTTAAAAAAATTGTAGTATTATTAATTTGATATAGGACCAGCATCAGTGGAAACGTGGACTAAACATTGAACTTGTTTAATCCGGTTGGCTGGTGACGGAAAGGCTGGGGTTTGAATCCTAGCTAAGTGTAAGTTAACCCAGCGTGTCCCCCCCCTCCCCCCCCACTACAACCATAAACAAATATAGGTACATTTACTCTAAATTGTACCCTCCTTATCTCTAGCTCAGGGGTGTATAGTAGGATTTGGGTATGAAGGCACTTCTAAAAAAGACAAACTTTAACGGTCAACATTGATAACATTTTACTATTTACTATGTTAATAGTTTAAGTATTGATAATATATATCAAAGGACAAAAATGCAGATCACGTGATTTGACGCATGAATAGGTGAGAATAGATCTAATAGCTTTTTATCTATCAGATAAGGTGCTTCCTCTGGAATGTGGACTGTAATCAAATTCGGATAGCCCGGAAAAGTATTAATAAGTTCTAATAGCTTTTTATCTATCAGATAAGGTGCTTCCTATGGAATGTGGACTGTAATCAAATTCGGATAGCCCGGAAATGTATTAATAAGTAGTGCCAAAAAAAAATACTCGAATTTCAGTGGACAAGAAGGAGATAGCGGATTGTGCTGCTGAGACGTCATTGACTAATGGACCTCACGTGGACCATGTAATGTATGATGGCGATGGTCTCGACCGTGATGGGGGTCAGATACAATTGAGATAACAGACCAGATTCCTCGACACTATCACGCTCCTGTCTCACGATCACTCAAATAATGATCTTAAGTTATCGATCTCCTTCGCTGGTGGCTACATTACCAGCCAGTTTCAGCATCAAAGTGCTGGTTAAAAAAATTGTTTAACATAGTTTTCTATTATATACTAAAATAAGGACAATTTTCTAAAGCCAAAGTATTTTGTGTATTTTAAATTATTGGTAAGATATTGTAAAAATCAAATAAAACTGTTAAATTTAAATAAAATACCGCTTATCACTTTTCGTAAGAAAATACAACGGAATAAAAATAATTATAGATCAAGTCTTGGTCAAGTCTTACACTGAACTGTGGAATGAGAATAAGAAATAACCCAATACATAGTTTATTATATATTATTAATTATTATTAAAGGTATTACATTTTTCTACAAAGCATGATATTTTGTTAAGATAGAATAGGAAACTTACAAAGCTAGTTAAATCTGAAAGGCTAAAGTACTTATTCATTCTCGCTATAAAAATAAATAAATGTATGAAATAAAAACTTACCAAGTTACTTTACTGCAATGAAAACCACCACGAACATATCTGAATGATTATTTTGTTATGTACTCGTATTAAAGATCTTACCTTACACAATCTAAACGCATAATTAAAGTAAAGTAGCGGTTAAATACTCCAAGTATGGCCTTGAGCTGACTAAGGGGTTTAATATTTACTTGAAGATTTTCTGAAAGTCAATAGTAGAGATTAGTGACCCTACCTAGATACCTACTAACAAGTATAGGCCTTCTTTAATCTGCAATAATTATAGTGCGCCCGACACAACATCCAGCCCCTGACCGTTAATTCATCACTTTGAGAGGGGAAACCCACATTTCACCAATGATACATTTTTAAGTCATGCTTGGAATCGAGCCCTGGACTCTTAACTAAATATGCGGACAAGCTATTGAAGATAAGGTGTTGGACTAAGCTCTAGTACAGCATTACTATATTCATAAAAAAGGAATGATATTATAATGATGTATTTTATCAGTTTCTAAAATATATTTTAAATTAGTTGTCAATCAGTGATTTAGCTCACTGTTTGCTACTAAAATTTATCTTAAAATTAATTTTATAAGCTGATAATGCCCATCACTATAACCATACTATATATATATGCCATAGTGTCAGCCTGCAAGCGAGCTATACTGACAGAGGGCGGTCGCCGTTTGTTGGCGAAGATAGTGCCAACATTTGTGGATAGAGAGCTTCACATGTGTTTAGAACAGCAAGTCATCCAGCCATTGATCTCAGTTTTCTAGACCGGATTCACTACTTCTTTATTCAAGTAGCTCCTTATTTGTCCTCACAAGGCTGAGTTTTACCTCGTTCCAAAGCCCTTGCTTCAGAAAAACATCTGGAAGCACTGGGGATCAAACCCAGGACCTTTGGGTCTGTAGCCAGGAACTTTGACCAATAGACCACAGACGCGGTCACAAAATGTATATATACTTTACATCCATTACTGTTTCCAGCCTATGCCCTGGGTCAGTTTTTTATTAAAGCCATATATTTTTCCACTACCGTCTGGCCAGGCCTGTGGTAGCTTTAGTTATATATCCATGCAGTTTGGGCTATGAGTTTCCGAACATCCTGTATATATACAATGACGTAAAAATATACAATATCAATCTTTAATGTGTTAAAATACCACCAAGACAGAATTTTTCTTATTAAATGAAGTTGTTGGTATTTTCTTTAAATTAAACTGGTTTAATTTTTTGTAGGTACTTTTACTGATTGGTGGTAATATTCAGAAAACTTACATGTAGTTATTCTTCCCAATTTTAATTATTATGGGTAACAAACTGTGTCAGAAATATTGAAAATGTCGCGTTATGATTTCTTGTCAAAGACTTATTATCAGGGTGATAAAGTAGATGGTGTACGATTGAGTCACACCATAAATGATAAAAATACAAATTAAAAATAACAAGAAAATAATTAATTCTTTGACAATCATGATGATGGGATTTAATGAATTGTTATGATATTACAGTATTTCAAGAAAATATCTAAATTCCTCTTTACATATTTTAATAAATTCTCCAAGCCAGTGATTCATGGGCCCCGTGAAAATACCCTCTCCCCCGCAAATAACCCCCGCCATATGAGAAGAAATTAAAAACCTATGTGTACATTTCTAGCATTTTACTTAACCCATTTCATATGATAAGAGAAAAAATATGTTAAGTCAGACACTAATGTAAAAAAAAGCAGATGTTTAAGCAAATTGTGAAAAGAATTTTTTTTATATGATGTGAAAATAAAAATAATAACTTAAAAATATAAATTAGTTTTACGGACCCCCCACAGGAATCTTCGCAGACCCCAGGATAAAAACCTCTGCTCTAAGCTATTTAAGTTTCTTTAGGCCTCCTGAATACAGGTCGGATAGTAAAGTAGTTTTTAAGGTATCGTCTGCCACAAGTAATTAATCAAACTACTTCCTAGATATTGAAATATCTTCTAAGATATATAGGAACAAGGGTTATTCCTTTCAGCACAAAGTGCGACTAACAAAAAACATGCCGAGAGTCTGAAGTTGGAAAAGTTGTTTTAAGGCGGCATTGTGGACAGAGAAGATGTATGACCTCAGAATTTTAGCGTTCTGCCTCCCATTGACTCTTATTTCATGCAAACGTCCCAAATGGTTTACTGTATTATGGTATTAAGAATCAAAATGTGTGACATTTTGGTTGTGAAGTATTGATTAAGATAGTAACGGTATTTTTGGAAATAATGAAATATTTTCATAACGGATTAAACTAGTCTGCCATTTGCAATAAAATAAACAAACCTAAGCAGAAGTGTTTGTATAGTGTTTCCTATGTTATTAATCAATGTTGTTATACCATCACCTTAAATAAAACCGTTGATAGCTTTAGTGTTAAACACACTAATTAATAAAAAGAAATCTCTTTAAAAATTATTCACAAAGTGCAGAAATTTTGTTTAAATTCGAGTATATCAACTTTAAGCTAAAGTGCGGAAGTTCTATAACATCTTCAATTATTCTAATAAATACTCTTAAATATAAATATATTAGGTCCAAAACACTCACTTTAATCAAGTTTTTTTTTATGATGCACACTTGTCAACTGTTTCCAAGCATTTCCGCACTTAAATATTTTTAAATATTGTATTACATAAAGAGTCATCCACGTGACTAATGAGATAAAAATCATTGACCACTAATCTATTGGTCAAAGAGGTGCAGACGACATTTTTTCTTTTACTGTGTGTATAGGAATTCGTCCCTTTATCCAATTAGAAAGTATACAGGCACTTAAACTAGAGGTGTAATTATCAGGCATAATGTTCCGAGCTAGGTGAGCTTATATTGTACGTCATGTGTGCAGATCTAATATGATTTTTAAAACTCCGTGGCGTCAGCCCGCAATCAAGCTATATATACAGACTGGCGAGGATGGTGCCAGCTTAGGCGGATAGAGGGTGTCATTCGGTCAACACAATGAACCCTCCGTGCGTTAATCTCAATTTTCTAGACCGGAGCTGCTACATATTTATTAAGGTACCGGCAGCTCCTCATTTTGTCCTCACGAGGCTTAAGTTTTATCCCGTCTCAGACCCACTGCTCCACAGAGAAATCTGGAATCGCTGGGGGTTTAACCAGGGACTTCTGGATCTGTTGCCAGGGACTCTTGATCACTAGATCACAGAGGCGGTCGCAGATACAATATGTGTGTGTATAAAATGTGTACGCTATATACCCCAAATAATAAATTAATATTATAGCATACGGCATTTTGGCTAGAACCATTATGATATAGTTTATAAAAGACCATCATATTTAGGAACCAAACCGAGGAGTTATTGCTTATCGCACAAATGTTATTTTCACTGTTAGATCCATAGTCCTTTAATTTTCGGGGTCATTAGTGCACTAAGCCAAAGGTATTGGGCTCAAATACATAAAAATAAGTCCAATTTTTATGTAAATATCCTACTTTCATGTATTCAAACGTCAGGTCATGTTATCTGTTGTTATTTCTGATAAATATCATCAATACCTATACAATAACACTAATTATATAATAAAATGTTATCATTGTAGACTTTAAAAAATGTGTTTGTATTTTCTACCAAGCTCTTCCTACCAGAATAATTACATACTAACATCTCATAATATACTAACTATACAGATGAGAAATTTTCCGGCAGGGGACAACGTTTAGGCGAACAGACCGCAAATAGAAGAGTAAGATAAATTGATGTAGAAGCAGAAGGAGGAACAAGAGGGAATAGAGAGAAGAAGTAAGAGACGGTAGGTAAAAAAAAAAAACCAAACACGAAAGGTATGTGGACGTTGACTGACGACCACTATATTAGTTACAGTGTAGCTGCAGCCCCTTCTCGTCAAGGAAGAGATAGACTTAGACACGGCTCGTTAGTCAAACAGTGGGAAGTCTCCAAGAAGCCGACGTACACAAGACGAGAGGGCTTGTCTACTGGCCTAGTTGCCCAGGGTTGCTCGGGCGATGGATCACAAACGTACTGATGGTGAGGTTAGGAACGACACTACATCGCAGGGGTAGTAATGTAACGGGAGTAGAAAAAAGGAAAGTGGAAGACTAGTTATTTTTCTATTTTTGGTACGGGACATGCTTCGCAACTGCCGTAGAAAATATAGTATCCAATCTTCAATAAGAAGGCATTTTTAGAATGTAGGCTACAAACATACGTTTTTTTTCTGTCAAATTTGATTTAGGACGATAATTTATAGATTACTGTGAACAATATATTTTACATGGTTAATGAATGTAAATATTTAGGAAGAATTTTAACTAACAATAACGATATTAGATTGGAAATTAGGAAAAGACCACAGTCGGAAAATGCTGCTATTACTTGATCAATAGGTTGACATTTCACCTGCTTTCAAGGAATGTAAAATTCAGAATATACAAAACAATAATTTTACCGGTTGTTCTATTTGGGTGGTAAACGCGTGTTCTCTTACCTTGCATGGCTAAAACAAATTTAAAAAGGTCGAAAACAAGGTGATTATGAATATTGGTTCAAAAAGGGATGAGGCTACTGGGAAGTGGAGGAGGTTACTTAATGATGAGTTACATAATCTGTACTCCTCACAAGACATTGTTATGATAATCAAGTCTCGCAGATTACGGTGGGCAGGACATGCAGCACGAATAGGAGAATCTAGAACCTTGTTCAATGTACCGACTAGTAAACCCAATGAGAAGACACCAGGCGGAAGACCTAGACGCAGATGGGAGCATAACGTTAAAAATGGACCTGAAAAAGATAGGATGTACCAAGGGGGACTGGATAGAACTACCGCAAGATAGGATAGGTGGCGTACTTTTGTAAGTGGGCAATGAACTTACGAGCTCCTAGTTCCATAGAGTAAGTCAAATTTGATACCATTAGGCTATTTTTGTATTGTTATTTCATAGATATTGATAATTTCTCTCGAAAGTGACAGGTGCAGATAGCATGATCTGACGTATGACTACATGAAAATAGATTAGTAAATTTCCAACTTGATTCGGCTGTCGCATGGTCTAAGGCGTCACTCTCAACTAGGCTGCTGATGAAGAGGAGATCGGGGTTCGAATCCCGGTCGGGTGTACTGAGGGTGTTTATTACAAAATTGTTTTTTCACTCCCCCTACACGCAAATGCAGGTACACTTATTTTAAAACTAATCTTACTCATCCTTAGCTCATTAGCGTTAATATTACATATGCGTATAACCTGAACAGGTAGTAGTAAGGCGCGCTGCTAAATAAATAGCGTGCCTAGCTGCTAGATAAAGCCCTTCCTATGTAAATTAGACTGTATTAGCCATCCTATACTGTCCCCATGCAGAGCAAAGCTGAAGTGAAAGGATGAAATTTTTTTTTTGGACAGGTAATAAAGATAACGAGACTAGTCCCGTGGATAACAATCAAGTATCAGTTTTCGATACACCTGAATTAAGAAATACCTGTTAAAAGAGTTTTGTTTTTCAACTACAACCTCCCCACAGTCATAAAATGGGGCATTGTATTTTAATTGCTCTTCTAACGCCAGCCCACGTTGAGTGCGTTGTTTATAAATGTGTGTTTAAAGTACCTGAATGGTTTATAATGTGCTCAAATGTATTTTAACTCTTTTAATGTTCTCCTATAGTTCTTTGTCCAGGCCTCCTGCTAGTTTTAAAGATATAATCTAGTTTAATCTAATAGACTCTTTGTGTGGTGCAATATTTTAATCTTCTAACAAAACCTATTTAAATTTCACATTTCCATAATTATATAATTATTTTAGTGGCATTGTTTGCGTGAGTTATTTGAAACATTGTCTACGTACTTTATTTTTAAAATTAAATTTTAGATTTTAGCACATATAGCTCTACCCACAAAACGATAAAACACCCTTTGTATCACCCCAGATACTTGGTTTATAAGATTAATTATTATTAATAGATAAAAAGTTAAATGTTTTGATGCCACGCAGGTGGTTAATGCGTCAAGAGCAAAATGTGTGAAACGAGTCTTGGGCTTAGGGGCGTGGTAAGCTATTTTTTCTAGGGGGTTGGGGCGGGGTCCGCTTGAAAATGTTACTATGCCGTTAGCCAAATTAAGATTTTATATACATATATTAACCCGGGGGTGGGGTTTAACAAATTTCAAGGGTGTCTGGACCCCACTCCATACCCTACCTTGCTACGCCTTTGCTGGAACTAGCTCTGCGACGCCCTCTCCAAAGAAAAGTGTTTGCACGGAACCAAGTCAAGTATTCATGGAGACAGGGTAAGAAAGAGTTTCCGTCTAGGAAACATCAAAAGCATCGCTTGGAGAGAGAAAAAAAGTTGCTGGGAAGACGGTGGTGACGAGACTTCTCATTCACGCTGAGATCTCCATTATACTTTGCTCACAGATATTGACACGGTGACATGTAAAAAGAACGCTCTAAAGTTATGATAACCCGAAATGTACTGGCTTGGGCTGAGGAGAATAAAATGTGTGTGTGTGTGTGTGTGTGTGTGTGTGTGTGTGTGTGTGTGTGTGTGTGTGTGTGTGTGTGTATGTGTGTGTATGTGTATGTGTATGATTGTGTGTGTATGTGTGTGATTGTGTGTGTGTGTATCTATCTACGAGCTATAGTTCGAAATACACTAGGCTTGATAGTTTGAGGTTTCGTATAGGCCTAGTTCGAGGAAGAGATACGCCCGATGTACGTCCTAATACATATTTAATGTTATTTATTATTCTGGCGAAGTTAAGTCGCAACACTTTTTCTTACACTTAGTTTTGAATCATTTTATAACTTGGTTAAGAGATATTTTAAATTAAAAAAATATAACTTAATAAACGAGAATATTGGTACAATAGTTCTTAAAAACTAAGCTATCAGAAAATATCATACAAATCAACAAGACTCACAATCATTATTAACTGATAAATTATTATAAATACTGTCTCATTTACACACCATTTATTAACGTAATCAACTATTTTTACTACATATGCCTACATAGTATGTACGATGCGTCGTTATGTAGTAAAACATGTAAATATATATGTTTACATTTTCAAAATTATTTTTGTATGATGTAATTTTAAAATCTATTTAAAACTTAAAAGAGATGTTTTCATTTTTCCAGCTAGTCCATGTAATTCGAGTTTTTTTACAGTTCGAGATGGGCTCGGTCCCGTCCAACTCAAACAATCGAGAATGGACTGTACTTATACAATTTTCATTTGTACTACCTTTTTATTAACGTAAATTGTAGCTTGCTACTAGTATAAGCTATCCGAATATTTACACTAATGGAGAAAGAGTTAGGAAGATTATTGGAAAGGTACTCGCATATGTAGTGAGAGAGAGTTAAAACATTTAGAAATTTAAAAAAAAAGCAACAATAGACTGCCATAATCCGGCCCACCCTCCTCCTCCTCCTCCTCACAGTCAACCCTTACCAGATGATATTGACGTCTTAGCCTGCGTGTGCACTAGTGCAGGTCTTCTAGGCTACTATATCAGTTCAGATAAAATAAAATTATTTCAATTTCATTTAACGGTTAAATATAAATAGCGGAAGTACCCGTAGTTGCCCGGGGTAACCACGCAATGCTTTTTTTTCTTTTTCTTTTTTTTGCTTCAAACCGACAGAAAAAAAATAATTTTATTTTTTCCTAGCCGATATTTAATGAATTTTAAAAAAATCTAATCAAAAATTTAAAATTCCAGCCCCGAGATGCTCATGTTTGTGCACAGACCACAGGAGGGGCCACTAATTTGAAATTTTCAGCCCTCTACATGTAGGTAGTAAATATCGCGCAATGCTCATGACAGAAAAACAAACAAACTCTTCATTTTATTAATATAGACTAAATGAATTGGCTTCCTTAACTTTGATACCAATTGTTCCACTTTTACACTGCCTACTATTTACTTTGCATCATTTCATCGCAAATATCGTTACAAAGTACAACTCGCATCACAAACACATTTCACGGATTTATCTTTGTATTAAAAACAAAAATACACACACAAAAAAAAGCTACGTTGTTTCTATTTCCACTTGAAAGGCACAAAANAAAATGAGCCTCACTTCCAACAAAGTGTTGTTTGAATGGGGAAAATATTTAGAAGGCCCATAAGAGTGTATTTTAATACAGGTTCCTCCAACGGGGCGAGGAAAGGGTTGTTCTTTATGGGCTACAACCCAAGAGATAGGCGAAAGGAGGGTTGAAAGGAAGGCGAGTGTGGAAGAAGATAGATATGAAGGGGGAGGTGGTGTAAGAATGGGGGAGGAATTGAAAAGCCGATCCCTGACGTGACCTTAACTACCGACGTAGAATGCCCATGAGGAATACATCAAGTTTCTCCATGGAGCTTTGTATAGCCAGTTCAACACAGCACGGGACCAACATGCATTGGTTTTATAATAGTCTTATGGGAAACATGAATTTGGAGAACAATTGATGTATACAGAGGGATATTTTGTGATCTCCCTGAGAGCTTTTTTAACATTTTATATCTATGATATTTTAAAGTGTGTTCAAACAAAAAAAAGTAAAAGTGTATCTGCAATTTTTATTTGACAGCGAAGAAATTAGGATCAGTGAAATAATTTTATTTAGTTAAAATATGGAAACATTTTTCAATTGTCTCACTTCAACTGTTATTTAAAGTAGAATATAAAATAACATAACCACGATGCAACGTCTGGTTCTAGCTGTATTACCCACCTGGGTTGGATGGGCTCTTAAGGGTACCACCTGCTAGAAGGTAAATATCCTTGTAGCATTTAGCTACAAGTGAAGGAAGACAAGTCGGAGACATAAACAAACTTACCCGATTTCACCATACCAGCGCCTCTGGAGAAGTCAGAGGAACAAGACAACAAGATACGACCGAGAATAACCTCACCGCGCGTTCAACTGACCGAGCTCACCGAGATTCAAACGGCGACCGCTAGAGTTCGCTTCAGACCTAAACATTCCAAAGAACTTAATCTAGGAAAAGAGGCCTGTCCTACTCTAGTCCAGAATATTCCAGTTGCTTGGAGTTGGTGGTAGAATCTAATATTGTTACGCGCATCCCCCCTCCCCCTCTTGTGTGACCCTTATGTGTTCCCCCTCCTTGATCCTCACCTTCCATGTTCTCTGGGTTTTCTTGTATATATAGTGCTGGGATTGAATAAGTTGGGTACTCTTGGACTTGACTTTTCAATGAGAAGTACGTAGCCGTGGTTACATGTATTTAAAAATGTAAGAACACATTTCTTTTCAGCTTAATTATATTTTATTTCTTGTAACCTTCTCAAAAATCTCGTTTCGGACTTTCATAATTAATTGTTAAAATAAGTAACTTAATATTCGTAAATATCATAGACCAATATTAATTTTAACGATGTTGGAGGATAGTCAAAGATAGGGATATCGAGATTTAGGTTTATTTTAGTGAGATTGATATTTGTTGGAATATTACCATTAACTTGATAGATAGAATTCTCGATAATAAGGTCTAATGTTGGAGTTTCATAACTTTAATTTATTTAATGAATTTTTGCTCAAATTCAAAAGATTATCTTGTTGTTTTATTGTACACTTGCAAGTTTCTAGTCTCGTAATTATTTCGTGTAGATTTATTCTTGTAAAATGGGAATAGGAGTTGAAATCATTAAATGAATGATGATAGAAGTCTTGAGGACTCACCTTTTTCTAATAATGGTTTATTTACCTTTTTTACGTATTATGAGATAGATATAAAATGTGTATATTGTTTTTGAACTGGGGCCAATTTAACAAACATTATAAGAATGTTTCTTACGACTATAATTAATAATTGTGATTTAGCCATCATATATGGTTCTACCTGTTACTAAACATATACATATATTCAATTATATTTTAATTAATAAATACCAAAAGTTTTTTATTTTTTTATTTTCTTATGAATAGTATAAATACCCTTAGGATAGTTCTTTATATTTGTGTTAACTCCCCCCACCCCCCTTTTTTTTGTGCTTATATACACTTGAGGACGGCCGTTAAACTATCATTCCCGCATCTAGATTGAGTTGCCTGCTCTGAGTTTTCAATGTTTGTACTCAGACATTTGAAACAGTTACTCAAGCGACTCCTTCTAATTGTATTTATAATAATTTTCTATTTGAGCATTCTATTTTTTTTTTTCGGTAGTTAAGGAGGGTTCATCCTCAAACTGTCGTATTTATTATGGGAAAAGCTGTTTTGAAGAATCAAACCACTAAAACAATCCTCAATTATCTTTAAAGTGTATGTTGTGAATCTAATAAAATTTGACTTTATTTGTGTGAGAAAGGCTACCTCTATGTTTCTAACTATTTACTTTGATCTTAGAACTGTGGCATTTTGTGTGAAATGTGATCGCTGTACAGAAGATAGTTTAAGATTTTCATGATATTTTTAAACTTTAGAGGTTAAGATGTAAATTTTTTTTTATCATATTAGGGCATCTTCATACCGTTCATCTTCATTTTGGCGTGAATATTTTGAAATAACAAACCACTTCTTAAATAACGCGTAATTTCTGGAGTCAGACAATATAGAACACTAGCCACATCTGTATCTAATGGATTGGAGCCCATTGATAAATAGGTAGTTCCAAAAGGTTGACAAAGCGGATACTCGAATCAGTTTTCTCGCTAAACGAGTTCCTTGTTTTTGCAAAAAAAAGTTGTCCGTAAAACTAAAAGCACATTCACAATTAGAACTTGACATACTAAGTATGGTAACGATGGCAGTCTTTAATTTCGTCAACCCAATCTTGATTGACTTTCCAATAATTTAGGTATCAGACACTGTTCCGCCATATTAATTTAAGTTTCTGACTCCATTCGTGTGCGTTCCGGCAACACTGCATCTATTAACGTGGCGTGGAGTGTTGCCAGGTTAAGCAGTGCTTTTTTGAACTGTACTTATTCAATTGAACAGTCATTGGCCAGATATCAGTGAATACACATCTCCATGTGAGATATATAGAGCATAATTTATGTATGATAGGTCAAATGGAGGAGCAAGGTGGAAGAACATGATATGACAGTTATGGTTTTAAGAAGTCCTGCGTACCCTGGCAACACTATTACACGACACCACTGTATTCCTGATCAAAATACTGTCCTTATTTATGCCCTTTTATTACAATAATGGTGACCAAAGACTCGATTAAACTTAGGGGGGAGTAATAACCCGCATCGGTGGCCGCGTGATCTAACGCGCTACTCTCGCAGTAGGCTAGACTGCCGATGACGGGGGGATCGAAGTTCAAATCTCGGTCGAATGTACTGATGGCGGTTTTTGAAAACGGTTTTCCACTCTCCCTCCATGCAAATGCAGGTACACTTTCTCTATATATAGCCTTTCTAATCCCTAAAACCACTAGCGTAATTAGTACATAAGTGTTAACCCGGACGGGTAGTAGCACGTGGTACTAAAATTAAACTTAGGGAACATTATTAAAATGGCGGAATTTAAGGAATTTCCCCAGTATTTGCCAGTAAAATAGAATTTAAATAAATGACACGACACAATCACATACTTTCTCATAAAGTATATTATGTCTTTGTGAAAAAGTTTCAAAAATTATAAACTACTTTGAAATTTGTTTTAACTTATAAAAATGAACGTAGTCTTATTTATCATGTGAAATAATTTCCAAAAATGATTTTAAATAAAAATGTGATAATCACTTTCGAAAAACTTCAAATTTTCAAAAATTGTTAATTATTTAACTAATCTTTAAACAGTATTTCACCTCAAAAAACAAGAAAATAATGTTATTTATCATGTCAAAAACTCCCCAAATATCGATTTTAAACAAAATGCGTCTAACATGAATAGGTAGTAAGACGCGGTTCTAAAAAAGCAAAACTGTTAAAGCCATTTTTAAAAAATGTTAAACTTTCAATATATAACTATATTTTTTCTAGCACCACGTCTTACTACCCGCTCGGGTTGTACACTTTCAATATTATCAATTTTTATACTATATTTAATTTCAGGGCAAAAATCAAAATCAATAAATTTCCCAAGGTTTGACCATATAATATTTAATATCAATATTGAACAAAATCAATCAGTTTTAGGCTCTAGCCCTAGAGACAGAAAGAAGATGTAAAGAACCCACATTTTTAGGGTTGGGAGGCACTTAGCACTTCAATATAATTATATAGCATAATCTCTATATCAAAAAGGTTTACGATTACAATAATTCCTCTATATGAGAAAGCAAAAGAGCATTGTGCTGAAACTGATCACAAATGCCAGCAGTTTGTTACTTCAAGGCAAGAGTAAGACCTGTTAAACACCTAAATAATATATCTTTCCTCAAAATAAATCTCTTATTGTGTGTGTGTTTGTGTGTATGTGTGTGTTTGCATCGCACCTTACTACCTGTCTGGGCAGGTCATACATTTATATTAACGGAGTAGTGAATAGTTAAGTAGAATTTATAGGAATTGTATCAACGTTTACGAGGAGGGGGAGTGGAAAACCCTTTAGGAAATACCACCTCAGCACACCCAGTCTAGATTCGAACCTCAAGCCCACCGGTACTGCAAACCAGACCACACTAGACTGACACTTTTGTTCACGTGCCCAACGTAATTGGGTTTCATGTTTATGTACTTTTTTTATTATTGTGAACCATTTTAAGGAATGAAAATTCGAAACAACAATATTTCAAGGGATAAATTTAAAATTGTTTATATTATTTGAGCATATTTTGTAAAAAATATTTTTGTCTTTATGATTTATTCATTCTAATTTTTTGGCCTGTTTAAGTTTATTATCAACTTTGTAGAATTTTGAAGCGTATTATTTGAAGCAAAATGTAAGTCTATTTTTTTAAAGGGTAAATGTTTATACTATCAGTTTGTTCACTAACGTTCAAAGAGATCATATATTAAGTAAAACACTATTTTATTTTCCCTTTGGAGTTTTCTTTGGCAATATTTACCTAAATGAATATCTCGATGTAAAATGCAAGGTGGTTTGTTTAGCTGCTTGATAGCAAAGATACACTTCACATAAGTTAACCTGTTGTAAGCAACATAACTTGCCTACGAATTGTGGAAACTTGGATTTTTTTTTCATATATAAGACAAACTAAACAACTTTAATACAATGGACTAACAGTTTATGACGATACTGTTCACGGGATTAAAAATAAGTTGCACCAACAGTAATCTCGGAGGGAAAATGTGTAAATTCAAACGTTTGCTTGGTTCGAAGTGAACGCAATAAATACATTATTTGGTCGTTAAGTAAGTTGTGACCACACTGAGAGTATCTAGTTTGTACGAGTTCTCATTCGACAAGGGGGAGTGGGAGAAGAGGGATGGAAGAAAGATAGAGGGTGGGGGGAGGGGTTAGCCCAAACCACCAAACCTAGTATATCCTAAAGTTTACATTTCAATATCATGCTCTTTTATAGCTCCTATAAAATACCATATACTCCCCCATCCCGAAGCCCACTTCTTGCCACATCAAACGATCTCTCTCTCTTCCTCTTTTAAAAAATAACAGCAACCTCTTACTGCTTTTTGATAACGAATCTCCGAACATTCATTCTTGCTTTAACGACGAACTGATGATAAAAAGAAACATTTTTCATTTGGAAACCTACGAAAAAAGTGTGTGGATTCCTCGACTAATTTCCTTTTTACCAACTTGTTTAGTGATCAATTGAATGCTTATACTGTTTACAAAAATCGACCCATCCCCATGGTTTAGTGTCTTAGAGTGGCCA
Organism: Timema bartmani; assembly: GCA_902151455.1. Lineage (NCBI taxonomy): Eukaryota > Metazoa > Arthropoda > Insecta > Phasmatodea > Timematidae > Timema > Timema bartmani. The sequence goes on along the minus strand of CABFWB010002096.1, from coordinate 101,895 downwards.
AGTGTGGGTTTAGGGGACACTGGTTAAATTTCGGTTGGTGTTGATGAAAATATTAATTATTTATATGGGGTCTTATCAGGATAGCCGATATGTAAATATTTATAAGCTCGGGTGCAAAGCAAACTGGATCTGATACATACTTAGGAGGAACCGTTTCATGCACATCATAGAAGTATTGAGGTTGAGAAAAAAATCAGCTTAGGAAGGAGGAGGATTCAAATATTGGATGAATTGAAGGAAAGAATAAAATTCTGAGAGCTGAAGAGGAGGCAGAGGACAGAGAGCATTTGCGGTCTAGGTTCACTGACAAAAGGAATGGACCTGTCGTAAGACAGAACACCATATAATAATTATAATAATAATAACAATAATAAGGTTTGAATTATGAGTGTGTAATATTAAATGAATATAGATTGTTAATGATATTAGGATCTGGGGTCAGGTAAGCCTATACATTCACGGTTGACACTAATTTCTGGCTCTAAAATGTTTTATGTTTTCCAGTTGTTGTTTTTTCAAAAGTAGATCTCATTATTTTCAGACAACTTTGATTAACGTATAGAGTAATTTAATTTAATTTTTCATAAAACTTGACTAGTGGGAAAACGTTTCATCATGTCTTGGAACAGAATGATTTGACCTTGATGGGGAAGTATATGAAGTCATTTACCTTTCCCAGTGTTTTTGGGAGATTTGGAGATTGGGGTGTGGGGAATGAAACATGCGTTTAAGTCAGCTGGCTTTGTTCATTTTGATTTTTCATGCGTGGGAATACCTTATATTTAAATAATGCATTTATGGACCCCAGATTTACAAATAATTGAGTACTTTTAAAGATTTTTGTAAAATTATCTGTTTTTAATTAAAAAAATTATCCAGATACAATAAATTACTTGAGTTTTCCCGGATTTTCAGGTGAGTGACAACCCTAGTATTATAGTGTGCTCTAGTTAATTGTAAGGTGTGAGGTGTTAAAAGAGAAGAGTGTAGGGATTATAAGGTAGATTAGGCTTGTAGAGGGCTGGAAAAAAACCTTCCAAGGTCAATTATCCAAAATTCTGATCTCAGCCTCCCTTTCCACTAACAATTCAAGTAAAGTGAGCTTGACACCTTAAATCCTATAGTACTAAAAGAGAAAGTTAACCAAGTACTAGAGTCATATAGACCCGGTTGGAGTCTAACCAACGCTCTTTAAAGTCAAGTGTCTGGTGTTCTGCCTTTTGACCTAGCCCTGCTGGTTCCGTGTTTAAAAACAACTCAATGTATAATTTAATCAAGGTCAAATTGTTTATCTCTGTAAAAGCATACTGACGGTAACACAATTTGATCAAATATTTATATTATTGGCGATCCAATTATGGAATGATGGGTGACACATGTGGTGTTTATTGTCATTTGGGATGGTGGGATTAGCACATCACTAGACTGTACACGTAAGCAAATTATTGTCGTTGAAATTAAATAGTTTTTTTTACTGAACATCGAGGGGTGTAACCACAGAATTGAACCCGGGTGGTACCTCAGGGTGTTTGTTAGATCTATGTTCTTACGAGTTCATCTTCTTACTCTGCAAAACATTAGTTTAGTGTAGGTTTTTGAACATTAACTTTAATAAATGCCAGGTAACGTTGGTTTGTAAGTTGTGTTCTGAAATAATCCTATGTTTTGAAAGTGTATCTTTAGTACACAGGCTTCCAACTGATGGCCCACGATGCCTTTTTTTCGCAGCCCACGTTTTTGGAAAAATAATCTAGTGCAGGAAAATATATGTTATTAGCTGAGAAGAGGAAGGTTTTGACTTACTTGGTAGAATCCATGAAAGCTTCAACGGAATTTCATGTTTAATTTCTTTCTTACATCTGGTGTATTTTATTATTATTTAGCATCGCGTCTTACTACCCGTTCGGCTTATACGCTTAAGTACTAATTACACTAATGGATTAGGAATTGGGAAGGTTGAATTTAGAGGAAATGAACCCGCATTTGCGTGGAGGGAGAGTGGAAAATAATTTAGGAAAAACCAGCCCCAGTTCACCCGACCGAGATTCGAACCTCGATCTCCCCATCCTCGGTGGTCTGGCTCAACACGACTGGCGCGTTAGCCAACTACGCCACCGAGGCGGGTCACATCTGGTGTAACGTAACAAAGATAGTACCATATCGTAGTCGGAAAATTCATTTAGTATGTACTTAAACACGTTTAAACTACTACTTCTTATTTCATTCATAGTTAAATACCTGATCTTGTTTTTTTCATAGCTTGATAAAAACTAGTCAATTACGATGTCATTAGACTCGTGGATTTAATTGAGGTCCTTGGGCACATTTAAGTTGGGCTTTAGTATTTCGAGTAAGTCACAAAATATTTGCTAACAAGCTAAGGCCTTGTATCACATTGCACTTGGTTGCCATTAACAAAGAGGTCGGGGTATGAATCCTAGCCGGGTGAATCGAAGGTGTATTTTCCACATTTAATTTCTACTTTAGTTTTCACACGTGGATTTACACAAGTGACTTTCGCTGTGGCTTTCCCGTTTTCTTTTCACACTATTGCGGGTGAATTTCCCCTCGGCTACCTTTATCATCTTAATCCCTTAGATAAAATCGCTAATAAACCTTGTTTAGAACAAACAATTAAAAATGTAATACCCTGAGAAAGAAAGAAAAAAGATGCAGTCTTCTTAATAACAAACCCTTAATATCAAAGTTGAAAAATATTATTTGTGAAAGAGCTCATCGAAGAAGTCTTATTTTTTTTAAATGCGGACAATAAAAACAAATCGATCACCTCACACCCTTAAATCCACCTTTCAAGAAATCCAATCATCCCCCCCCCTTCTGCCCTAAGAATAAGAACCGCTTCACTTGGCGCCGTATCAATTCCTCTGTTGATGTTCTTATGAAGGGTGGGATAGGGGTAGAATAGGGAGCTAATACTGATAGATTGCTGGAAGCCCATTAGCGGCGACCATATAATGGCGTGTGGAGATAGTTGTGCCGGCAAGTCTAACAATCGCCTTATCAATACGCTACTCTTCTTCGGGCGCTCGTTCAGAGAGAGAGAAAGAGAAAATAGATGGAGAAGAAAAAGAAGGCGAACTCAGCCGCTAATGGGCGCTTGGTGTCGTTCTCAACAACTTCGTCCCTAAGTCGGTCAAATATTGTTGAAGCCTTTTATTTGTTGCTTATTATTTTAATGGGGAAAAACTGGACGGAGATAGGGTGAACAATTCCCTCAACTCCATACCTCCTTCTCTTCCCCCAAAGTAATTTGGCTTCTCTTTGCTCTATCTTGCCACTTTCAGGCTCTAGAAAATGTTCGCCCCCAACATCGGAAGGATTATATCTGGTGGAAGGAGACTTGGTGGAAAAGTAGTTTATATAAAGGGAAGGGGAGATTTTGTATTTATTTTAGCTCGTCTTTGGTTGGTATAGTTCATTCTAGATTAATTAAATCTCCTTTTGTTTACAGTACCTAAGATAACTAAATTGTATTATATATAATCATAACATAAATAATAATTAGAGGCTTTTAGGAAATATCAAATATGATTCGTCTCTGCCAACCATTACCGTTACTTTTCTTTTGGTGCACTACGCCAATTCAATTTATGCATGCAATCATTATATTTTCATTCCATCTCCCCCATCGAGTCATTCACACCTATAGCAATAACGCAAATAGGCTAAAGACGAGGAAGACAGAGATTAGAGTACATGTACCAGCAATTGAGTGGAGGGAGAGTGGGAAACCACTTAAGGTGGGGGGAACCACAATACACCAGACCTAGATTCGAGCCAGGACCTCCATATCACCAGCAAACAAGACTAGACACGTTTAGTGTTTAGTACGCGCTCCCACTGATATGTTTATGGAAGATTTGAATTTTAAAATAATAAAATTTGATTATTTCACTTGATGGGAAAGATGTTGGAAAGGTCACGTTAATGTTGTTCATAATAAACTTAGTTTATAAGTTTATTTAGTTCTAAACTATTATGTTCTACCGCGTCCCACTACCCATTCGGGCAAGAACAAGCTCTAAATTAATTTAACGTGAGGTCAGCGGGTAAGCTTAATAAGTGGGCGCTAATCTACTCTTATCAAACTTTTTTTTTGTGCACGCCACGTCTTACTACCCATCCGGCCTATATGCATATTCACACTACTAGGATCTAGGGGAGAGAGATCTAAAATTTAGAGGAAGTGTGTCTACATTTGCGTTAAGAATGAGCAGGAAACCATTAATGGCAGAAAACCTCTCAACACACCTTGCTGTGACTCAATCTCCAGTTTCGTCACTGAAATCCCAAACAAGGCGAGTCTGACCGCGTGTCCACATTTTTTATCTTGAAACACTAATTTTAACAAAACTGTCGAAGGAAAAAAAATTCAGCTGTTTAAAACCCAAACAACTACCTACTTAAAGATTGTTTTTAGGACGACTGCTGCTTATCAGGATCCATGCCGATTGCCACATGATCTACGTAGCCAGTCTCACCATATTTTATATCGCCGGTGACGTGAAAGAGTCAAGACTCTAATTTCAGCTGGGTGCGTTAAGACCATGTGATTTGCTGCTTGGGTTATCTCATCAAGGTTACACGTTAGTGCAGGTGCACTTCCTCCAAATTATCCTTCTCATCGTTACCTCTTAGCTTAAGACCTTATTAGTCTTGGTGTTAAACGTTCTACAAATTAAAAAATATATATTATCTTAACGTAGCACACCTCTCAACTGGCATAACTAATAAATGTATATTGTATATCAATTCCATTTCAAAGCTAGCCTTAAAGTTATAAGCACTGTTTAAGTCAAATGTGGCCCAGTAATTTACAAAGTAACCTAAACCTAGAAATATATCACATAAGTTTTTTACTGTGTAGGATGCAATCCACTTGAATTATTGAATATTATTTGTACGTAATATCCAATATATATGTCACAGGAAAAGTAGATTGTTAGGGAGAGTTGACTCGGCCTAGGTAAAGTCGACTCTTACTAAAAGTATCAGTAAAAGTTGATAGAGAATAAACAGATCAACTTTTCCTAGGAAGAGTTAACTATGCCTGCTGTGGTTTAGTAAAAGTTGATTCCGCGATGTTGCTCTCCACATGCGACTTCGCGCGCACATCTTTGTTTTGAATGTCCCAGCTCTATTTGTTTACTGTTGTTTTCTAGGTTAGGTTAGGTTAGGTTAGGTTAGGTTAGGTTAGGTTAGGTTAGGTTAGGTTAGGTTAGGTTAGCTCTGCAACTCAAAGTGTCACAAATCTTTACCTTGCTGTAATAAATAATAAATATTTATATCTCTCTTTGTATCATAAAGGTTTTGCTTTTTTATTTGTTTTTTTATTAGGTAGTAGACCATTTCCTTGCAAAAAGTCAACTTTTACTAACTCAAGGTAATAAGAGTATACTTTCCCTGGGTACGGTCAACTCTGAGTAGTAAATGTTGATCGAAATTCATCACTTTTCGCTTTTAATCAACTTTTACTAAAAATACCAGTAAGAGTCGACTCGGCCTAGGTAAAGTCGACTCTTACTGGAGAATATACTTTTCCTGTAACATATATATACATGTATATTAGGGCTCTGCGAGTACTCGAATATCGAGTTTCGAGCAAAGCTCATCATTAAAGCTTGATATCGAGATCGAAAGTTGTGTAGACTCGTAATTTCCAAGCTTCCTCTTTGTGTACGTACAAATCAATTTTTATAATGCAATGGTAAGTATAGGCTATTTAATTTAGATTATATCGACATATTCACTTATAAATTATTTGATATCTCGACAAATTGCTTAAATTAATATCAAATTTCACATTAATTACGTAATATAGCGCTAAAACTAGTTTTGACAGTTAACTATATATATTATATATTTAAATTATATTATATTATATATATTATATTATATTAAATATATATATAATTAGTCTAACTACCCTCGATTGAAGTTGCATTGCAAGGAAATGAAAATAAAAATAGCTAAGTGGATCATTATATACTTGAATTATCACTATTTTTACTATTTTTAAATATTCCCTTTCTTAAATAATAATTTTAGTTAAATTATTATTTAGAATACGTTTTGATTGTTTTCAAACTTAAGATATTTAAAATCCGCTTGGTCAAAGGCGCTACTCTGGCAATCGACTGGATTGTCGATGACGATGAGATCATGGTTTGAACCTGGTCGGGTGAACTGATGGTGATTTTCCCTAAATGGTTTTCCACTCTACCTCCAAACAAGTGCAGGTACACTTCCTATAAAATTCAACCTTCTTAATCCCTGACTCACTAGCCTAATAAATACATACGCGTGTGCGTATGACGCGGTGCTAAAAAAAAGATCCTAGAATATCGAAATAATAGATTTTTAATATTAACAAATTAAAGTATAACAATTTGATAAACATACACTGTCACACACACACATATTATATTTAAATAAACGTATATATATTAAGGATCCACGAGCTTGGGTTTTTTCATTCAAGTCAAAATACCATGTTTTCAAATTTGGTGGTGTCCCATAAACCATTCAGCCGTGATAAAACATAGCAAAGAATTCAATTCCACCCTTAGCCGTGTAATAAATGTGTTGATTACATTATCCCATTTCCTTTTCTGCAAGCAGAAATAAAAGTAGTGGTCAAAAACTGTCGTCGTAAAAGACCTTTAAAAAAAACTATAAGAATAGTGTCTTTCCCTTCAACTGATTACTTCTTTATCTGAAACTTCCCTTTTTCCTTACAACCACTTTTATTTTTATTATTTCGGGTTTCATTCTTTTGTTCTTCTTCCCAGACCCCCCTCCCCCACGGATTTGTTGGAGCAGTCACATTTATCTTCCCGATAGCCCAAAAATCAGAACACAAAAATTCTTGAAATAGAACTTGAGTCTCCCCCAAACTACAAAAACGAATTACAAAACTTTAAAGTTAGATTTTGAAAGGAATGTAGGTCAGAAGTGACGATAAAATACTTATGCTTTTAAGATAAAATCCATTAATCTAATTTTAAGTAAAGAAATAATTTTATATTAAATTATATGTTTCAAATTCTATTAAATTGTCAGATGATTTCCCTAATTAAATTAAACACATCATTGACTTTCTTTTAGAGAAGATGTCTAGTAATCAACGATGAGGATGGTTGATAGCCAACTAAAAGATAAAATAACTTTAATCTGCCTCTAGTTTAAAAGTCAACAACATACTAAGTTCATGCGACTTGAATTAATAATGAGGGAGATCGTTTTTCGAATGAATATTTCAGGTCATGCTTGAAGAAATAAGATACTAAGAAGTAAGAGTACCCTCAAACGAACGTCAACCTACAAATTAATACTGTACGTCATTTAAATTAAGTCAAATATGCTGTGATTTTGTAAAAGACCTCAAGAAGTTTTAAATGATATCCACAATTTTCTTACTTATTTATAATATTCTAATGTTTAATTTTTATAACTATTATTTGAATGCATGTTTTAAATTGATTTTATTGTGTTGTTATTTTGATTGGTGGGTGGTGGGGGTTCACATGTTTACACTTAAAGTGGGAGGACGATAAATATAGCATTTAGAGTAAGTTTACCCGTATTTGCGAGGATAGATAGAGGGAACACATATAGGGGTAAACAACTCAGTAGGCCCAAAAGGTATCCAAACCATGACCTCATCACATGCAAGTCGGACAAAACGAGACTGACGCCTTGGTTTTCGTGGCTTGGTACAGTTTTAGAGTAATAGCTATATTGATTTGGTTTGGACAGTACTAATAGTGAGTGAACTAGGTTGTAATAATTTTGCTTTCACCCTAAATTTAGAACTAAATTCAACCGAGATTCGAAGAAAGGTTTTACTGAATTTTAAATCTACCTTATCATTTTCTACCCCTATCTGAAACCTCACAATATTATGTATATTTACATAGCCAAAATGTACATTAAAACACAAAATAATATTTGAACAACCCACTTCGGTGGCTGCATGGTCTAACGCACTACTCTTGCAGTAGACCGGAATGCCGATGACGAGGATATCAAGGTTCAAATCTCGGTTGGGTGAACTGAGTTGTTTCCAAAATGGTTTTCCCACTTTCCCTTCACGCAAATTCGGGTACACTTCCTCTAAATATAACCTTCCTAAACCCTAAAACCATTAGCGTAATTTAATACATAAACGTATGATCCGAACGATTACTAAGACGCGGTGCTAAAAAAAATGCAATTGCTTTGTAAATAAAACAAATCATATTTGTATCATTGTATAGAGAGCTTGGCCTGATCTGAATTCCGTAATGCTTGCGTTTTTAGGGTAAAGAAATTAATATCATAACTAAAACTTATAGTATAATTTATGTATTTTGATTAAGAAGGCTATACCACATCACATTTAGCCTGAGGTCACATAGCGGTTTTATTATAAGCTAGTTATTCACAAACAAATTAACTCCATAGTCTCTTATAATTAATTTAACCAATTTTAACGAATATTTAATTCTTAACGAAAAAATTTCAAAAGATTGAAAAATAAAATTTATAACCATGCAGTTATTTGGTATAGTAAAAAAATAATTAAATGTAGTTTTAAACATGACAGCTAGACACAGGAATAGAACCCGGGAGCTTAAATTATAACACTTCAATGTTCTGAGTCACCTGAGTTCATTCTGTGCTCCGGGTAGTACTTAACCTATATTTTAAAATTATTATTATTATTATTATTTTTATTATTATTGTTGTATATACTATATTCCTATTTAAATGTATATTTGTAAACGGAGGTCATTTATTCCCATTTTTAATTTCAATTTATCATAAGTTGCATTCTACAATTATTTGCTACCTTACAAGCCAAAATAAATTGATCTAGCTACAGAATTCTTGGCATAAAATAATTCTAGTCTAGTTAGTAAAATCGGTGATAATGCAATTTGATGCTGTATTAACATGCTGGACAGGAGGATCAGGTTCCGTTGCGTTGATTGGACGAAGTAGATTACATTAGCTAGATTCTCTCGATATGCAATCAGTACCGGATTCTGTTCAACTCGTGGGTTTATATTGTTAGGTGTAGCACCATTTGTTTCGGTCGAAATTGGAAAACGGCATTAGAGCGTTACAACTTTGCTTGCAATACAAAGCGAATCCAGCGTAGGAGTGTAGATAATTGACAGCAAGCAGAAGATTTGTATTGCAAACATCGGTAGAAAGTCACTAATGTGAAAATAGTTATTTTCTTAGTAATACTATATTATCAAACAAATGTGTGAAAAACGCTTCTTATAATACTTCCCTATAGATTACTGTGTGATTGGCCTTTTCGTGACTTATTCAAATAAAAACAAATATTAATAAAACTATTATGTTTCTTTGTTTCACGGTTGTGGCGACAGGAGATATTATAATGCAAGATATAAAAATTTTAAAAGTATTATATTCCCAATTGTATCGTCTTAAAATTGGCCACCAAAGTAAATATGTTGTTTATAACTTAGAGAAAGAGATGTACGAAATAGTAGTCTAGTTTCTAAATAAAAAGTTTATATTTTGTAAACACATGCGCATGAACACAACCGTAAACGGTTTGTATGATGTCATCAACCGCCGTGATTTCATCCTGTTCGCCACCTTAATTTTTGAAGAGAACGCAGCCCTTTAGTAAATTTTGTTTGGGTGGCCAAACCAGTTTAAATTATTTTTAACATTTTAATTTTTTGTTAGGAAACTATTTGTTCTTTCTTGGTTGGCAAACTTTGGTTCAGGTATAAACATGTTGGGGGCCTTCCCTAATAATTGCATCACTATGAAAAAATTCTAGTGTTTATTGAAATTTTAACGATTTATTAGTTGAACCTCAATAAATACGTTAAAGTGGTTTTTACAGCAATGAAAATGTTAAGGACCATCCTCAATAATGTTTATTTTAGAAAAAAATTTTGTTAGTCAAGAAATTACCGAAGGAAAAAAAAAATAGAATGTTAAAAACTATTAAAATACTAGCTTGAGCACAATTAATGATTCTGAACAAGTCTTACTTCCATATTGCTACCAATGGCCTAATTTAAATGGTAAGACCATAAATATTATATAAGTCCTCTTATCTGTGGACCCCATGTGTTAATACGTCAATATTAAAACAAAATTAGGCCTTTACAAATAAAAATCACCGCGTGGAGAAAGGATAGGGAAACCACAACAATAAATCACTTGTCAAAAACCACCCTCGGTTCACTAAACCAAGATTCGAACCTTTGCCTCCCTGTCGTCAACAGCTATCTATAGCTATCTACTAATCACGCGCTCACTCGCCAATTTGGCCACGCAGTTGCTCAGTCGCTCTTTCTCTTTCTTGCGCTCTTGTCAGTATGGCCAAACCCTTACAGGAGGTAGGGAAGTTAAGGTTTGAATCCCGGCCAAGTGTAGTGAGAATGGGCTTTCCTAATTTTTTTTAAAATCCCTCTCACTTAAATATAGGTACATCAGGTTCTTTAAAATACTACCCTCCTCATTCCTATTCCATAAGTGAAAATATGCAAACTAACTAAACGGATACCAAGACGCGATGAAAAAAAATAAAGTTTTTTTTATAAAACTAGGAGAAGGAGGAAAGCCATGTTACCTCTAGACGTTTTGCCTCCGACATGAAGCAATTTACAAATTAATATACTCAGCATCAGCATTATTCTAACCTACGTTAATTTATTTTGAAAACAGAACAACAAAAACTTCAACTAACCTTCTCGCGAAAATCGCAACAAACTTCCCAATCATCGCGGCGGTGGCAGCGTCTTTGTAACCATAACACGATAAGACACACATCGTGGCAGCTAAAGAGGTTAACGACGGATTCCTTTGGCAAGAAACACAAGCCCGGCAATCAAGAGATGGAAATTTCAAAGAGGGCCAAGAAAAGCCGTGACGCTACAGACAGGAAATTACAGCCTAATTTCCTGGAGATTGAATTAGACAGGAGATGTTGAAAAGAGGAAAGGGAGAGGTTCTTGAAGAGGGAGGAGTGGGGGGCAGGTTTTGGGCTAGGTCTCCAGAACTCAGTGTGAGATCCACCCTATGGGGTATGCATGTATGGTTGAATCACCACAGGAAGAACCTTTTAGAAGAAATGTAAACCAACATTATGACATAGCTGTCGAATTTAACACCCCCTCTCAAACAGGGCATATAACGAACACGTGGCTTAACCTAATATTTGTACATAAAAGCGGACTTAGTAACTTTTAAACCCGTCAGATAAGGTTATTTCTACGGTGATTCAACTATATGTATGTGTGAGTACCCGCATAGCCCCTCCACCCGAACCCTCCCCCTGCCCTTCACAAGGCCCCAAACCTCATTAATCTAAATTAAACGTACAGCGGCAAGCAGATCCCGTTTCTTACAGCTAACTATTAACACTGGCTGAATAGACTACAAGGGTTGGTTGGGGGGTAAGGAGAGAAGGGTGACTTTCCAAGAGAGTACGCACTTTGTCTACTATGCCCATAAACTCATACCTGCGGGTGAACGAGCGGCCCAATTGACTCGATATGTGCAGCGATTTGTGTGTCTTGTCGAATCTTACCTGCTTAGTTCTTTTTCGGGGAGGTGGGGGAAAGGGAAAAAGGAGAGGGGGAAATAATTAATTTTCAGTTAATTTTTTTTACAATAAATACGTTTAGCATCAAATTATTTGAGGTCATTCGAAAGGGTATTTTGAGTAAGTGCACCCACATCAGCTTATAGAAGGGGAAATAAAACCACCAACCCCACGCACTCGGCCTAAATTCAAACCTCTACCTCTCCGATAGTGTAAATACGGTTTATTACAATACTGACGCCAGAGACCACGTGGCCAACGGTGGAGATCAGCGAGTATTTTAGTTCACGACCACTCTACACACTTTCTGTGCTAATCTGCGTACATGACTCTGAACCGGGAGTTTGAGGCAGTTGTTTGAAACCCGACGGGGAGTGATTCTCTCCAACTAAAATATTATTATTATTAGTATTATTATTATTATTATTATTAGCACCGCGTCTTACTACCCGTTCGGTTTATACGCACTTACGCTAATGTATAATGGTAGGGTGGTTGTGAGATGAAATGGAGGACATACAGTTTAACGTGGAATCAGAACCACGGTGGAGGCTTGGCATTCCTCACATTCACAAGTTGTGATTAATACACGTCTTGTCAGAGGTGAAGGAATGGTTAGGTAATCAGATAAATCTGTGCCGGGACCGAGGATTGATAAAGTAGTATTCCATACTCTTTCCAGCAGTAAGATGGTACAATTACTTTCAATTATATCGCTCATCTATACCCCATTAGATTGATAGCTCTTGTGCAAACATATTTATTAATTAAATATCCGATTGGTCAAGTGTTCTGTTTAGAGATAAATTTTCAAATAAGACGAATAAATTTAATATAAACAGTGAGCTATAGCATAGATACTAATGTATACGTTCACCGTATTGACCCATGCATTATAATCATATTATACAGCATTAAGATTAATACGGCAGCAGCATGGTTCCCGATTATTTTTTTCAATCTAACAGAGTGCATTGATGAAATATTCAATAACTTACACCGACAGGATATTATTGTGAGGCTCTTATTAACACAAACATAATGTAGAACATGAGAAATCATGTTATCGAGAGTTATCGGGAATCGATCTCAAAATAACCTGACCCAGTTATGTCTACAATTTGTACAAATTAATTTATATATTAATATTTAGTAATGTACTACTTCTCAAAGACGAGAAAGGGAGAGGAAATGAAAATTCAGAAAATTTTATTTTTAAAAAAGGAAATACATTTGCAACATATATGTGGGCAACAAATTACTCTTTTGTTTTTAGTTTCTTTCGTTCGTTGGCTATCGAGAGCTCTTTGGCACTGGTCTAAGCTTATGTTTTCAATATCCTGAAATTGTGTCTAAGTACAACTATTGTTAACCAACCCAATAAAATGTAAATAAAAAAAGGACATGGTGTCCGCTTGCAATCAATTCACACAAATCGAGCAGCCGCCATCCATTGGCGAAGATAGTTCCAACTTATGTGTCATAAAACTTACATAATAATATAATAGGTATGTATGTACGCATGCACGTATGTACGCATGCACGAATGAATGTATACAGGTATGTATGCAGGTATGTATGCAGGTATGTATGCAGGTATGTATGCAGGTATGTATGCAGGTATGTATGCAGGTATGTATGCAGGTATGTATGCAGGTATGTATGCAGGTATGTATGCAGGTATGTATGCAGGTATGTATGCAGGTATGTATGCAGGTATGTATGCAGGTATGTATGCAGGTATGTATGCAGGTATGTATGCAGGTATGTATGCAGGTATGTATGCAGGTATGTATGCAGGTATGTATGCAGGTATGTATGCAGGTATGTATGCAGGTATGTATGCAGGTATGTATGCAGGTATGTATGCAGGTATGTATGCAGGTATGTATGCAGGTATGTATGCAGGTATGTATGCAGGTATGTATGCAGGTATGTATGCAGGTATGTATGCAGGTATGTATGCAGGTATGTATGCAGGTATGTATGCAGGTATGTATGCAGGTATGTATGCAGGTATGTATGCAGGTATGTATGCAGGTATGTATGCAGGTATGTATGCAGGTATGTATGCAGGTATGTATGCAGGTATGTATGCAGGTATGTATGCAGGTATGTATGCAGGTATGTATGCAGGTATGTATGCATGTATGTATGCAGGTATGTATGCATGTATGCAGGTATGTATGTATGCAGGTATGCAGGTATGTATGTATGCAGGTATGCAGGTATGTATGTATGCAGGTATGCAAGTATGTATGTATGCAGGTATGCAGGTATGTATGTATGCAGGTATGCAGGTATGTATGTATGCAGGTATGCAGGTATGTATGTATGTGTGTATGCAGGTATGCAGGTATGTATGTATGTATGTATGTATGTATGTATGTATGTATGTATGTATGTATGTATGTATGTATGCAGGTATGTATGTATGTATGCAGGTATGTATGTATGTATGCAGGTATGTATGTATGTATGCAGGTATGTATGTATGCAGGTATGTATGTATGTATGTATGTATTCACGCATGTATGCATGCATGTATGTATGCATGTATTCAGGTATGTATGCATGTATTCAGGTATGTATGCATGTATTCAGGTATGTATGCATGTATTCAGGTATGCATGCATGTATATATGTATGTATGCATGTATATATGTATGCATGTATGTATATATGTATGTATATATGTATGCATGTATGCATGTATGCATGCATGCATGTATGTATGCATGTATGTATGTATGCATGTATGTATGCATGTATGTATGCATGTATGTATGCATGCATGTATGCATGTATATATATATATGCGTGCGTGTGCATGCGTGCGTGTGCGTGCGTGTGCGTGCGTGCATGCGTGCATGCGTACCTACTGACAGTGACGGAGATGTTGGGGTTCGAATCCCAGCTGGGGACAGTGAGGTATTTTACTTAATAGTTTTCCACCCATCCTCCAAGCGATTCCAGGTACACTTCCTTTCAAATCATGCCGTCCTAGTTCTTATCCCATTCATGTAAATAAGGTATATTCTCGATAAATTAAAGTACCTGTAGGATACCATCCAGGGTGAACTATGAATGGTTACGCGGCAAAACAGCCATCACAAGTAAAAAAGAATATAGCAAGCTCTTGATAGTTTTTTCAAATTTTAGTATTTCATACATAGGTTTATGCATACGAAGTACTTTTTTATGTTATGTGATCCAAAATTTAGGTATGGGAGCTTTAAACCCTTTAACCCTTAAATATTTCGAATTCTTAAGGATATTTGAGATTCAAGGATTCAAGAAAATATCGGATTCGAGACTCAAATGATTATCTTTTTAATTCTGGAAATTTTGAAATATTGTAATTGGTTTTATAGCTTTAATCACCTTACTGGTGGTTCAGACTCATTATAATTATAAATCAAACGTAACAACTAGACCATTCATTTAACACTTAACTGAATCTATGAACGTTATAATTAATGGATTATAACAACGTAATTTATCGTTTAGTTACTATTTATATTTTCTCTCGTTCCATTATATTTACAATTCTCCTTTTGTTAATAATTTCTTCACTAAGATTCAGATTTGAATTTGAGACTCGGGATTTTTAGACAAAATAAAGACTCAAATTCGAGATTTGGATTCATAAAATGGCATATTTGACCCAAATCTACAGTAAAAATATATATTAAGTAGAGTGGATTCCAGTTAATTGGTGCACTGGTTAATCGGGCTGTATATTTGGGACCAAATTTGAAGAACAGAAATAAAACAAGTATTTATCGTGAATTTTTTCCGCTTACTTGGGCCAACTCGCCGCTTAATTGAGTCAGTGAAGCTCATGATTGAACAACAAACTGTGTGTATATGGAACCCGTTGATTAGGTGACACGCTGTGCTCAGATGTGATTAAATTTCAAACTTCCTACTACTTTTATTGAAATGTTTTCATGATATATACCCATCCACTTCAAAAATTATATTAGATAAACAAAACATTTAAAACTAAATTAGCTCCTTACCTATTTTCCACGACTACCTGACCCAGAATTATCTGATTAATTAACACAGCCAAAACCAGCAGTTGTTAACGAGGTTGCAAAATGCACACGTGATTTTTAACCCCCGTTTAATTTTAGCCGGCAACTGAGCTTTCATGTAATTCTTGACATTAGGAATCTCTCATGTTAATTCCCTCTAATACCTGTGTTGTCGAGAGGACCGCAATTCTTGAAATCCCCCTCGACCCCTCCCCAATCACAAATGCCGCAGTCCGTTATTGCATCGTTTTAAACTCTCCGCTTGTAAACGGCGTGGATTTACCGCTCCCTTGGCCCCAATCGACTATCATTTTGTTAATTAATCAGATAGTACTGGCGCAACGATGTGATTAGTTAGCGCGGTGGGATTGTAAGCCGAGGGGGTGAGTGTACGGGGTATAGTCCCGTCCCATTGCTGTGAGCACTTAGATCGCGTATGAGGATCGAGCGCCGGAGATGATTAAAATGTGATCCACGCGCACGTGGGCAAAGGAGTCAGACTCGTCTTGTCTGGCTATCCACGTTTAGAAGGGAGGGGTAATGATGACAATACTGGAGTTTAAATAACTGCCTGATGCATTGAGAGTTGTTTTTTTTCACCCGCTTCAGTGGCTGAACAGTCTAATGCGTCACTCTCGTGTTAGACTGGTCTGCTGATGACGGGGAGATCCAGGTTCAAATCATAGTCGAGTTCTTAGGGTAGTTTTTCCTAAATGGTTTTCCACTCTCCTTCCACACAAATTTAGGTATACTACATATAAAATGCTTTCTTCCTAATTCCTACCCTATTAGAGTAGTTGTAATATATGTGTATAACCTGAACAGGTAATTAGTAAGACGCGGTGATAAAAAAAAGTATTTTTCTTACTATTTTTTCACTCTCCCTCCACGCTCATGTGAAACATGCTCACACCTAGCCCATTAGTGTAAATGTGTGAGAGGCTTCGCATGGTTGTAAGACGCGGAGTACGGAGTTTAAAAAAAGTATAATTTGTTTACTAAAAAAATGTACATTGCACATTTTTATTGTTTAGCTACAAAGCAAAAAATATTTAGTTTAATCCTTGATATGTTATAGCCAATTTAAGTAGCTTTGTGATAAGTCAAATGTTGATAAATGGCTCAAGTGTATATCATTCATTTCCAGGAAATATCGCCATATTTTCAGTTGTTGTCTTTATTCTGGTAGCGTTTTATTTAGTTATATATTTAATCATTACTTTCAAAGTATAGGGTTTTTCTTAATTCAACAACCCGAAGGTTGGTTTGATGTGATATCTATCCATCCGGCGCTGGGCATGCACTAAGCCCTTCAGCTGGTTAGTGCTGCCTGCACCATCTGGTAGAAATACCATGTACTAGGGGAGTTCAGACAAAGTTGTGGCTCCACGTTGCCTTACACACTGCATTTCTATGAGTGATCGCAAAAGGGCCTACCAATTTGTCCGGGAAATATATTTTCACATATTGTATCTTGAAGGGTTATTTTAGACGCCACAATGGAAATGGGACTGATGGCTTGGCTTCACTTCCCCTTCGAAGGAAGTTGAGCTACGGATTGTTATCATTCAAGAAAAATCCGTTGACCTTGGCTGGATTTGAACTCATGAACATCGTGGCCCGAGGTAAGTACCAAGACCAGTAAGGTCAACAGTCATAAGCTTATACAAACCAATTTCATAGAAGCAAAATAAATTTAGGATATCACCTTAAAAGCTCATTTTTAAGACCAAGAATTATAATATCTGGATACATACTAAAATACACATTATTTTTTAAGTGCCACTTTGGGTCAAATCGGGTTCTCCTAAGCCTTGAGTGTACCTTTTTACTCACCAGAACACGAATATTAGTGCTCATTTAAAAGGGTCTTGGATTGAATTTTTAATCTAAATATAATTACGTAAAGATTATTTTTATCAGACAATCTCGTAGTCCTAAAACGTTCGTAAAACAAGCTTTGGGGTTAAAGCAATATATTTGGATTCGATATTTTATAAATAGGGTGCAGCACATTATATGCTCACCACGTAGCTCTCACAAATGCAACTATAAATTGGCGCCCAGCGTGGGTGTCACGATTCACAGACATGGAGCTAGAACACTGCACACCACGAACTAGGTGCGAGACAGAATAAACCACGAGCTAGCACATGCGAATCGAGTCATGCTAATTGGATTCGTCAAAGAGGATTATATTATTTGTTTTTTTGCAAACTAAATTAAAACAGAAAGTTTTACATGCATGCATGGTATAATTTTGTCCTTAATTAACCTTAAAAAATATCTAAAAATAAAATATGAACGACAATCATGTTTTAAAGGTGTATGTGAATAATAAAATTACAATACATCAATATGATTTTATCACAACTTGTGAATGTGAGGCCTCCGCCGTGGTTCGGATTCCACGTTAAACTGTAGGTCCTCCATTTCATCTCACAATCACCCTACCATTGCACATTAGCGTAAGTGCGTATAACCCGAACGGGTAGTAAGACGCGGTGCTAGTAATAATAATAATAATAATATGATTTTAAAAGTTCGCGTTTCTATAATTTTTGGGAGTATTTCATTCTGATCGTGGGAAAAGTACAAAATTAGTTTGAAAAATATGATGAAGATTGTCTTTTAAATTTAACAGTTTTTGAAAATAATATGCATGCTCTCACAGGTGCTCACGCCAACAAACGCGTCAGTCTCGTATTGCCTGATCAACTGGTGACGAGTATGTGTTAAAATTCAGGCCGGATGTATTGTGATATATTTTCCAAAGGGTCTGCTATTCTCACTATACGCAATTTCAGGGACATCTTCATCCCTATTCCGTTAGTGTAAATATGCGGGTAGGACGGACGGGTAGTAAGACTCATAGCACGTGAAAATAATATTCAGTCATTAAGTTTAAATGTTTAAGTAACACAAAACAATTATTTTCAATTTAATAAAAGGTTCATTAATTTTGTTTACAATATTTTCGTTTTTCAGCGAGTTTCTTATCGCACAACATAGGCTAACATTTCAATATTTGGTTGGTTTATATTTGAGGAAATCTAGATCACTGAACGTAACGCATCCAAATCCCTCTAATGGCCTCAGTGAGCTACTTTTTATTCTTCTTATAATCCACAAAAAAAATATTACTACCCACGAAATCCACGTGAGGACAAAGTTAGTCGCTTTTGTTCGTAATTGTGAAATATTAACTTTGGATTTAGAATGTATTGTTCCCAAACACAATAAACCTGTACAGATAAACCTAAAAGAATCGCCGGAAAGTACAACTAAATACCTCCCTTCCCCTTTATAGCAAAGCACTTTGCCCCATGTGAACATTCTCCGGTGAGGATTTGCATGCATCTGTAATAATTTAACATCACAAACCAGTGGAAAACGGTCCCTGAAAGCTGATATTAATTAGAATTAATGTTTTCTGAAAATAAAAAAACCCACGGTAACTCTTATCCCGCGGCATATTAAGCCCAATTACTGAGCAAATTAAGTTGTGGAATCCACTCGCCGCACAAGTGTGGACACATGGAGAACACACACACACACACTAATAAACATTGTGCGCATGCGCGTGTATGTATGTGTGTGCGTGTGTGTGTTTGAAACTCAGGCGTACGGTGGGCCTGAGAGCACGTGTGGTGTCGACGACGGTAAATGGGCAGAAGCAATGGTTTAGTGGCGCTGTTGTCGCAATTAGGGTCGGCGCAGACAATCACGTCAATTAACATTGATTACTATAAACCGAGGGACGAATTAGCCAATTATTGAAAGTTGCGCTTGTACGTGTATGACTGTGAAACCGGATGTTCACGTCATTCAAAGTGAGGCCTAACCACCCACCCCCTCCCCCTTTAAAAAATAATAATATTAATTTTGTCAATCACAGAGAGGAAAGGGGTTGGGGTTTTAGGGGGAGCTAAATCAGTTTTACAGAAGTGTTATTCGCGTGAATAGAGATCAAATAAAAGAGAAAAAGGATTTGTTTTTAGATATTGCTTTTTATAGTATACTGATGTGATGGCATTAATTTATTTATCATAAATTGCACAAATATTGAAGTTGTATGCAACGCACAAGATACTGTTCGATCACCCAGATAGCCAACTCTTGTTGAAAATAATCAATTTTTATCTGGTTTATATTTAAAAGAATGGTTTGTTTTTAAATCATAAAGCAATTTTAATAGCAAAGCGTATAAAACAACACTTATAATATTACAGTACCATAGTTATTATTTTAAACTGGGGACTAAAAATGAAATTAAAAATGATAATTAATGATAATTAAAGAGTGTGTAGAATTAAGTGATGAAGTAAGTAATATAGTTATAGATGTAGATGGATTAGTGTTATTTTATATGTAATGATAATATCTATTAGAAGAGACAGTTTAAGATCACATGACTTGACATATGAATCGATTAAAATAGTTTTATAACTTTTATAACTCTTAAATACGATCCTTCCTACCAAAATCCAAACCAATACATAAGTAGGAAAATCTATGTTTTGTTTTATAGAAATACTAAAGTACTCAAATTTAGAGTATATTATTATTGACTGTTACTACAAGCACTTAAGGAGAGTAGGATTATTACAGATATTGGGACCACACTTTGTGTAGTATTTTTGGTTGTGTTACTATTTTATTTCTGGAAGGACGGTGTTTAAATACACCTTGTGTATGAACGAGGGAAACTGAATTAACTTATACTTAATGACTTGCGAAGACGTGATGTATCCTATTTTATATCTCTGACTTTGTGGGTGGTGCGACCTGTTGGCGAAGCAAAGAATCTTCCGGAGAAAACATTATTATTATTATTATTATTATTATTATTATTATGATTATTATTATTATTATTATTATTACTAGGTGTTTTGTCTTACGACAGGTCCTTTTGTCAGTGAACTTAGAATACCAGTTCCAATGCGCCCTGCCCTACGCCTCTTCCCTGAACCCCCAGAATATTATTTCCTTTAAATAATCTAGTATTTGAATTCTACCTCTTCCTAAGCTCCTCTTTCCCTAAACCTTTCCTTCTATAACATGTAGAGGACAGTTCATCTTAAGGATGTGTCCGATCCAGTTTTCTCTAAACCGAAGAATCAAATTAAAAATTGTTCTCTTCTCAACCACTCTTCTTAGGACTTCTTCATGTGTCACCCTATCTGTCCACCTGATCTTCTCGAGTCTTCTCCAGCACCACATTTCAAAGCTCTCTAAGTATTTATTTCCATCTTTATAAGAGTCCAAGTTTCTGCTCCATACAGCACGATACTCCAAATGTGGCATTTTATCAGTTTCTTTCTCAGTCCCAAAGCTTCCTTGGCCATGGCGATTCTCGACCTAATTTCCTTGATGCCTTAGGCCTCCTTTATCAGCAGACTTCCCAGGCACTGGAACAGTTTTTTGCTTTCCAACTCCTGGTCTCCAATTTTGATTTTTAATGGCTCTTAATCTTTTGAAATCACTATCACTTTTGAATTATCCCTGTTTATCTCTATGCCATATTATATCCCTATCTCCACTACCTGGTCCATCATATTCTGCAACTCCTCTTATTTCTAGCCAGCAATGCTAGATCATCTGCATATCTTATTGTGTCAATAGCGCAATCTTCTATCCTTACATTGCCACGTCCCTCTATGGCTTCCCTGACCAGTCACTCGCTATACAAGTTTAACAGACTGGATGACAAAGTGCATCCCTGTCTCACTCCTCTTCCTATCTCTACGTTGTTTGTCTCTTCATCATTCAGCCTCGGCTTTACTCACTGTCCCAGGTACAGGTTTGCAATCAGCCTTCTGTCCCAACAGTTTATGCCGATTTTCATGAGTATTTCCATTAGTTTCTTCCATTTCACTCTAACAAACGCCTTTTGCCAGTCGTTGAAACCAATGTAGACCTCATCCTTGACTTCCAGCACACTCTCTAAAATTACTCTCAGCATCCCGATGGCATTTCTAGTTCCTTTTTCTTTTCTGAATCTAAATTGGTCTTCTTCCATCACACTTTCTATTTTCTGTTCCAGTCACCTGTTGAATATTATTGCCATGATCTTCCCCACATGTGATATGAGGCTGATGATCATGTGGTTACGGCATTTCTTGGATTGTTTCTTTTTTTTATAAAGCCACTATGGCTACGTCTATAAAGTCCTTGGGCCGTTCTCATGTTTCGTAGAGCCTATTTATAAGTTTATTTCAGAGCTATTAACCCGTTGTCTTCCAGTTTATAATTTAATTAGTTGCCATGTAAAATTGTTTTTGTTTTTATTTTATTAAGTGGGCCAGTCTCGCCATCAAACCATTTGAATTTGCTATTTGTATGTGTTAAGATTCAATTTTACTCGTATTTTTATTGGTTGAATTTGTGTTAGTAACTTTTGGCGCAGTCTATTTCCTTGGCCATTGGTGGATTAATGTTTTAGAAGCTTTTCTCCTCCCTTCCCATCAAAAATTGAGATTGCTTGGCTTCCGTTTTCTCGGCCACTTGCTTTTGATCTCCGTATGGTAAGTAACGTTCTGCTTCGCTTCTTTTTACTTTCTCGCATTCTTACAGGAAGGGAAAGTATTGAACCCTAAAAAGTGGTCTTTGTAATTCCGTCTGTCTGTGTCTGTTTTAACTTAAAAGTAAGAATAGTTTAATAAAGGGCGAAATGAGAAAAAATTGATTTTCTCGAAGTCAGCTCTAACGATTTTGATTAAAATTCGTATATAGGCGTTGATTAAGATTATAAATAAACTGGCTATTTTCATTTTCCCATGAAAATGAATTTTAGGGTACTTTACAGAAGCTGAAATTTCCATATATTCGCAACTATTTGAGATACTAAATAACTTATCATTGCAACATTGTAGTAGTATTGAAAATAAAAAAACTTTTATATGAAATATATTTTTATAAAACCAACAGTTTCTGAGATATTGACAAATATATTAATACAATTTTGTGAGCTTTAGTTGTAAAGAAATACTACTTAGGTTTTAACGCAATAATTCTCCAATGCCATAGAGTAATTAAATATAAGTAAGTCTCTCAAAAGATTTATGTTATTTTTCCTTAAACCTCTTATAATAAATGTTTGTACAACAATGATCTATCTCCATTTTAGACTCAATAGTCAATATTTACATTTTTTATTGGTCAAAATTTATAAATGAGGAATTTAATAGCAATGCGATGACATGAAATTGTACAACACCTAATAAAATGTTGACAATTTTAAACAGAAATCGATATTTTAATACAAAGGGTTGACCCTTGTGGACTCAATATTCATCTTTTTTATCGGTCCCAACAAACAAATGAGGACATTAATTCTTTAAAAATAAAATTATAAAATTTAAAACCGGGACTCAAAAAATGTTTTACATAAGTATAGTGCAATTTATGCTTGGGTTTGCTAGTGTATATTATTTCGTTTCACATCTATTACGATTTTTGAATAAATATCTCCATTTCAAAAAAAAAATAAAGCGAGAAAGTCACTGCGGAGTTCCGTACCATTTATTTTATAAACTTGAGCTAGGAGATCGCCACTATGCAACTTATGTCTATTTTTTGTGACTTTAGCTGTACTTCACCTAACGTAAAGTAACTTTTAATATCTAGTAGACCTATTGTTCAGTAATTTTTTTTTATGTAGCTGTTATATTACTTAACCTTTTCCTATTTTTTGTTTATTTAACTTATCCTCTTAAAATTCAAATTAACGTAAGTTAATTTCTATGTTTCTTCGGTTTGGTGTCTCAATTATTATATTCGTAAAATATTATATTCTGCTTGTGTAACACACGTTTTAACCTCTTGGCCTAGATATGTTTTTCTTTAACTCCTTATTCTTTTCTAATACGCTTACATTATCTATTTTGTATATTTTATACCTGTTTTAATAAATTTAATTTTTTCTCAATTATTATATTCGTAAAATATTTTATTCTGCTTGTGTAACACACGTTTTAACCTCTTGGCCTAGATATGTTTTTCTTTAACTCCTTACTCTTTTCTAATACGCTTACATTATCTACTTTGTATATTTTATACCTGTTTTAATAAATTTAATTTTAACCTATTTATACTTGTATATATTGCTATCATGTTTGATAACTAATAAACACTATTTACTTAACATAACTTATATATATATGGTTTGTGAGCTACCCGACCTTAACCAATCTTGTATTTTATATAGTTTACTTTATAGAATCAGGTGACTTTGCCTTTTTGTGCTTTTCTTTTTTTATTTCAGTCTAATTGTCTAATTTCAGTGTATTTTATTTTGGTTATTTTATTTATGCTTTTTGGTTATTTTATTTCTGCTTTTAATTCTAATATAAACTTATTCTTTTCAGTAATTTTAACTTGAAATTTTTAGTACTCTATTAATTAACAATAATTTACCTGTTAAATAATATTAATAATTTTTTAATGTGTAATATAGTAGAGAGAGAGGAATATAACTCAGATGAGAGAAAGTAAGTGCGGGATAGTACAGCTTGTATTAGACCTCAGTACCTTTGTTTAGTCGGATCGAAATAAGAAGAACAATTTATTGCAATTACAAACAAATGTAGATTAGTTGACATTGACAATAGATTTCCCATACTTTCGTTAGAGCTGTAAAAATGGGTGTCCTTTGTCAAATCTGACAGATAAATAGCACATGACATGGCGTTTAGATACATTAAAATTAAGCTTTTTCCGGTGCTCCCCGTTTTACTAGTAATTTGGGCTACCCGTATATTTACACCGCTGGGGTATAGACAGGGAACGTAAGAATTTATAGGTAATGTATCCGTATTTGTGTAGAGGAAGGCTGAGATATTTAAAGGGAAAGTCAACTTCAGGGTACATGGCCGGGATTAGAATTCCGACCTCCTTGAAATCAGCAAACATGACCAGATGGTCTTGACACCTTAACCTGTGAGCCCCCTAATGCGAGCTGTATAAAAGTTGATTAAATTTTTTATAACTTTCGAATAAGGTTATTCTTATACCTCATCTATTTTCACACCTCTTTTGTAGTGAATCCACTTCAACCGGGACTTGAACCAGGCACTCGGTGGGGGTTTGTCAACCCTATGAAGAGAATGAGACCTGATTATCTATTTCAATACCAATGCCAATTTGTAGTTGTGCTATCAGCATTCATAATATAACAAATATTACATTTTAATAACAACAAATAATAACTGCTTAATGTAATTATCGGTAGGGTCTTAGAAAGACAAAAAAAAAGACACTGCACCTTTTTTTTCTTTTACTGGAGGGCAAAAGGAATACCATAGTGTGAGATTTGAAAAAAATATCGCATTCCCGACCACTGATCGAATCAATGACATATACTAAAATAGTTTTATCAGGCAGGCTAAAGCGTCAGCCTCGACTGGTTTGCGGGTGTTGGAGATTGTGGGTATCAAATCTCGACTGAATGTACTGAGGGTGTTATTTCATAAATAGCTTTCCCCTATCTCTATAAGCAAATTCTGTTACATTTTCTGTTAATTCAAACTTCTCTATCTCTACCTCATCAGTGTAAGTTTTCATATTGCCTGGACAGGGCGTGGAGAACCAATTTAGTTGTATAAAAGGGCTGTTTAATATGCACTTTTTGAAACTAACTTAACTCTAAAACAAAAACATCTACCCTCCCGTGAATAAATTCACCATTGTGAAAGTAGAAGCTCCAATTGAACCGGTGATAATATCTTAGGCAATGCAGGTAATAGGATTAGGCACTCCTGACTCGGTAAACAGACGTGTTACCGAGTGAAAATTAGACACTCCTGACTCAGTAGACAGACGCGTTACCGAATGAGAATTAGGCACTCCTGACTCAGTAGACAGACGTGTTACCGAGTGAGAATTAGGCACTTTTGACTCAGTAGACAAACGTGTTACCGAGTGAAAATTAGACACTCCTGACTCAGTAGACAGACGCGTTACCGAATGAGAATTAGGCACTCCTGACTCAGTAGACAGACGTGTTACCGAGTGAGAATTAGGCACTTTTGACTCAGTAGACAAACGTGTTACCGAGTGAAAATTAGACACTCCTGACTCAGTAGACAGACGCGTTACCGAATGAGAATTAGGCACTCCTGACTCAGTAGACAGACGTGTTACCGAGTGAGAATTAGGCACTTTTGACTCAGTAGACAAACGTGTTACCGAGTGAGAATTAGACACTCCTGACTCAGTAGACAGACGTGTTACCGAGTGAGAATTAGACACTCCTGACTCAGTAGACAGACGTGTTACCGAGTGAGAATTGGGCACTTCTTACTCAGTAAACAAACGTCCACCGAGTGAGCTGAAGCATAAATGGAGGACTATGCCATCATTTTGTAAAATAAAATGTTGCTCAATCCTATATTTTAATTAGCAAGTCTTAGCTCGTTTGGACTTGGCTATTTTATTTTTAATTAAATTTGCATAAAACCCGCTTCGGTGTCCACGTGGTATAATGCGCTAATTTCGTAATGGACTAGTCTGCCGAAGACGGGGAGATTGGGGATCGTTCCCGGTCGGGTGCACTGAGGGTGGTTTTCCTTAAATAAGTTTCCTCTCTCCTTCCACGTGAATTCGGGTGCATTTCCTCTCAATAAAACCTTCCTAATCCCTATGACATTGGTGTAATTAGTACATAGGCGTATAACTCGAACGGGTAGTAAGATGTGGTGCTAAAAATAATTGCACAAAAGTATTTGTTAGTATACTGCTTCAAAATAGGATTAAGAATACTTGAACAACTCATTATGTGTAAATATTAAAACAATTGAAGTGTTTGAATATTCTTCTCGCCACGTTATCAGTTTGAAATTAACAAATCGGCGGAAAGGAAGAAATTAATTAATGTTGTTAAGTTATCGCCCACACCCAACAATGGTGATAAAAACTTCAAACACCCGCATCGGTAGCATGTGGCTTAAGGTGCCAAACTCATCCAGTCTGGTTTTCCGGTAATAGGAGGTTCAGGGTTCGAATCCCAGAGGAGTATACTGAGTTTGGTTTTCCAATATACTCCACGCGAATGAAGCTAGGCCTACACTAGCTTTAAAACTATACTTTATTCATCACCCTCCCATTGGTGTAAATATGCATGGTGCGCAAAAAAAATTACATAGATTTACAAACGATATCAAAGGCTATCGTCAGAAAACTCACCCAACTTGACTAAAGACTGTGCGCAAGCAGTTCAGTGAACACAACCTGGTAACGATGGATAAAATTTATCTTCCCTCAGTTGTCCTCGTCAAGAAAAGTTTCACGTTTCAAAAAAGGAGGAGGTCAGTGAGACATAAGAAACCCTTTCCCCTGCGGTTTGACCCTCCATTCAACCTTCCCAAGCCGCAGTATTCCTGTTCCCCAGTCCACTCCCGAGACTGGACTCCCAACTTCTCTCAGACCGACCGCGCCACTCTGGAATATTCCCGGCGTTCACCACTGGCACAGGCTCCCTGAAGAACATTCGTCAACCTAGAATGAGAGAAGGGGGATAGAAGGGCTGGGTGAGGCTGGGTTACTCGCAGACCACGCATCTCCATGCTAAGCGCTCGCCGAAGCCTAATCTTGGCTCCAGATAAGATTGCGGTAGTCATGGCAACGGAGCCATTTAGTACCGCTTCATTACATAGTAATTAGCTTAACAAAGGACTGCTTCTAGCTACCCCGTGGGGAGTTTTAACTGAGGTTGGGGGAGAGGAGAACGGGTCGACTCAAGGAGGGTTCAAAATTACAACCCGTGGAATAATTTAATTCCCATCGAGATCATTGGGACAGCTGCCACCGCTATGTACAGGAGAGCGATTTGTCAGATATTGTCAATATTGTTTGACCGAGCGTAGCGAGGTTCTGTTTTAACTTGACCATTTAAAATTTCTTCTGTCAGAACATATTTTGTTCCACGGTATAACTGTCAAATGCGTGGCCATATTTTGACAAAATTCGGCAGCGATATTTTTTGAAACTAGGACGAACAACTGTTTTCCGATCTAGTTATTAGTTTCAAGATGGCTGTATCTCAGAAATCTGTCTGTCTGTCTGTATCTCGCTAACTGACAAATGTGTGAACCAATTTTAACTAAATTTGACATTGGCTTTCTTTGGGCCTAGATAGTTCGTCAATCCTGTTATCTCTAAATATAGTGGTTGCTCAGAAGGGTTTTTTATTTAGTAGCTCATGTTGAATGATTTGGATTTAAAATTCTAAACATTCAATTGAATATTCAGGGCGTATTTTTTAAATGTTTGAATTATATTACCATATTGAATTCTCAAACCATGTGAGCAATGGTTATTCTATATATATATTGTACTAAGGTAATATTTTTTTTATTAGTGCTTTGCTTCTTACTCACGTCTGGGCTGTCCACATCTGTACATTTTTGAGATGGGGATGAGAATTTTAGAATGCTTAAAGGGAACCTACCCGTGTTTTCGCAAAGGAAGAAAATCTAATAATTAGAACCACTTTAGAAAACCAGACCAGGATTAGAACTCTGACCTACCCGTATTTGGCAAACCAGACTAGAATGACGCATTTGTCCGTAGGTCAACCAGTGTAGGTAATAGAGTAATAGTGTTGAATTATTCTTTTTTATATATTATATATTTTAAAATTATAAACCTATAAATAATTAAAAAATTAGTGTAAGACAAGGTAAACTTGTCTTAACTTCGCCAAAGATTATCAAAATAAAGATAAGATTAATAGAATACTTTAGTAAGTCATACTGTACAAACTTTTTTTATGGCTAGAAATATACAGTTATTGAAGACAATTGAATTAAACTTGTTGCTAAAAAAATTTATAGATTCATAAATACAAATATTTATGAAAAAATTAATTTGTTTTAGTTCTTTAACTTCAAGTGTTTTTGTAGGATATTTGAAAATTAACAAAAATTAACAAAACCAGGACTCAAACCTCTACATTCTCATCACCAGAAGTCCAGTATATTTCCTTAAATATAACTAGACTAAAACATTATAAAATACTAGCTGTTTTATTATTATTATTATTAGTAGTAGTAGTAGTAGTAGTAGTAGTAGTAGTAGTAGTAGATAGTAGTAGTAGTAGTAGTATAAGTAGTAATAGTAGTAGTAGTATTTAAAGTGCATTTTCTGAATTTAATCATTATTTTAGCAAATAAATTATCTCAATTCATCAATGTGAACTAAAATGCATCACTGTCACGATTAATAATGTTTCCTACAATGCCAGAAATTAATTTCAAGACTTTTAGAAAAGTGAACAGACAAAAATGATCTAAGATGTTTATAGGTTTTAAACTGTGTAGAGGTATGAGTCCTGGTTTTCAGTAACCCTATTGTCAAGCCAGTATATCGTCTAAAATATACCAAAAAACAAATGAGTAAAGCTTCGGTATGTTTTTATTTTCTTGCTATCTTACTGGTAGAGAAAGTATTGTTATCGTCAAAAAAGAGTCTAAATTTTGAGTAATCTCG
The DNA here is from genome assembly GCA_902151455.1 of Timema bartmani. Lineage (NCBI taxonomy): Eukaryota > Metazoa > Arthropoda > Insecta > Phasmatodea > Timematidae > Timema > Timema bartmani. The sequence continues at coordinate 72,759 of CABFWB010002096.1, read as the reverse complement.
ACGTTTCATGAGCCCCCGAATCCGAAAAAGTTGTTTTTGAATTTCCGTCTGTCTGTCTGTAACTCTGTACCGCCCACTTCTTCGTATAGCTACAGCCAGAATAGGCTAAAAGAGGGTGGACGGAATTTAGGGAATTTATTATAACAAAAATTAGAAAATTTAAATTTTAAGAAATATTTGAATTATTTATTCAAGGTAAACAACAGAGTTAAACAACAAATTACATGGCCTCACAAGGCAAACTGAAGAGTGTTGAAAAACTTATAAATATGCCAGAGACTGCGCTTGCTCAGTACATTTGGGAGTATATTTCACAATCTCAAAGTAAATTATTCATTTATTTGAATTAGTCTGGAAGAGCCCCATTAATAAACAAAACCATTAATATTAAAATAAAGAGCCCAAAGAGCCTCTTTTGAACGGTTTAACAACGCGCCTGAATCACCATTGTGAATTCAGACTAAACAAATTTAAATTTTAAGATTAAATTTAAATTTAAATATCAAATCTGATACAAATAAACAGAACAAAGGTTTGACTTCCCAACATAACTCAAACATTTGTGGGACTATTACTATGATCACTTTTGAAGTAATCGACAAGAATCCGACTTGTTAATATTTAACACTATAACAAAGCAATATTACATTAGAATACTTGTAATTTCTTACTAAACTAATCGGTAAATGTTAAAGTTAAAAACTTATAAACCAACAAAAATGAATTACTTTAATATTTTCTTCAAAGAATACGTCTACAAAATATTACCTAAATAAAACATTATCAATTATATTCAAACTAAATATTCCAAGCTAGAAAAAGAATCAAAAGTGGCTACCTATTACCATCTCTAAAAGTTACAAAGAGACTAGCACCCAAGAGGCAAAAGAAAACATTAAGTGTTTCATTAACAAATTTACTTTCAAAAATAAATCTACTGATGAGAAATTACAGATACCTACACTGAACGATTTCCATCACATAATTAATCTAAGTGTTCAAAACACTCAAACCCATTAAAGGTCGTTTAAATTTTAAATAATCACTAAAATAAATAAATTTTATATATTTCCATCATGGAGCGATTACGTCCAAGTCCAAACCAGGACCTCTCGTGGCTGTGTCGGATATAATAATCAACTATGCTAGCTGATTATGTTCTAGTCCAGAACAGAACTTCTCGTGGAAGTGTTGGATGTAATAGTCCATCACGCTAGTTGATTATGTTCAAATCCAAAACAAGACTTCTCGTGGAAGTGTTGGATGTAATAGGCAATCATATTTGCTGAATTCCCTCGTTGTATAGGTCTAGTTGATGGGTAAAGAGGTGGGAGATTTTTCATATTAAAATTACAACGCCACACGGCTAACACGTGCTAACAGCACTCTCTTGTTAGCAGCTGCCAAAACTTGGCTCAACAACAAGTCACGTACGCCGGACACCTGGTGAGTTGGCTGTTGAATCTAGCTACGTCCATTAAGTCACGTACATCAGAAACCTGGTTATTTGCTAGTTCAACTTTGTGACTGTCCCATTTGTTGCCCAGCCAAACTAATCAGTGCATTTCTGGATCCCTCTATTGGAACATCTTGTTTCTGCTTCATTCATAGCCTGTTAGGACTTATCTTTATCATAGAATCTGGTGCTAACAGGTTCGTCATGGAACTTGTGCTAAGCCAGAAGATACAATGAGTGAGTAAATCACATATATTAGACATAGTAAGTTTTGTGATCTTTGAAGTTGCAGGATGACGATGAGTATCGGCATTATTCGGAATGGGTATTATTCAAGTGAACTAGCTAGTCTTGATAGTATTACTATTGCAGGATGTCTATATGTATTGGTTTATTTGGGGTGGGTAGTAACCTTGTGATATTAGCAATACAAGCCTAAACTATTTTACCAATCGGGCTAAGACTTAGTATCTAGAGTTTTCATAAGGTTTCCCCGAGGGGGGGGGGATTTTGGAATTGAATATCCAACCCTAAAATTAAGGGTAGTTTACTGAAGGGTTAAAAGAGAAAAGGTCGATTTTATCAAAATTGGCTCTAACGATTTTTATTAAATTTAATTTCAAAACATTTATAAATATTCCAAACAAAATGGCTACCCTCAATATTTAGGCAAAATGACTTTAAGGGTTCCGGTCTGATAAGTGAATTACCATTTTTTTATCATATCTCCGTAACTCTTTGAGATATGAAATTAATTATTGTTACAAATCTGTATATCTATTTTTAATACAAATATTTTATTCGGAGCATATTTTTTTTAAATCAATAACTTTCAAGCTATACGCAAATATATATATTTCTTAACCTTTCGAACACTAAAGGTAAAGTATTGTGGCCGTAAAAAAAAAAAATCACGTAAAATGTTGATGTATGTCGACGTCTCATGACCCCCCAAAACCAAAAAAGTGGTTTTTGCAATTCCATCTGTCTGTGTGTCTGTTTAAACTTAAAATTAAGAGTAGTTTAATAAAGGGTGAAGAGAGGAAAAATCGATTTTCTCAAAATTGGCTTTAACGATTTTGATTAAAATTCGTATCTAGGCGTTGATTAAGATTATAAATAAACTGGCTATTTTCATTTTCCCATAAAATAAATTTTAGGGTACTTTACAGAAGCTGAAATTTCCGTATCTACGTAACTATTTGAGATACTAAATAGCTTATCATTGCAACATTGTAATACTATTGAAAATAAAAAAACTTCTATTTTAAATATATTTTTATAAAACCAACCGTTTCTGAGATATTGGGAAATATATTAATACAATTTCGTGAGCTTTAGTTGTAAATAGATACTACTTGAGTTTTAATGCAATAATTCTCCAATGCCATGGCGTAATTAAATATAAGTAAGTCGCTCAAAAATTGATATTATTTTTCCTTAAACCTCTTATAATAAATGTTTGTACAATAATTATCTATCTCCATTTTAGACCAATAGTCAATATTTGAATTTTGTATTGGTCAATGATTATAAATGAGGAATTTAATAGCAAATCGATGATATGAAAATGTGCAATGACTGATAAAATGTCGAAAATTTTAACCAGAATTCGAAATTTTAATACGAAGTGTTGACCCTTGTGGACCCAATATTGATCTTTTTTATCGGTCCCAATATATAAATGAGGACATTAATTCTTTAAAAATAAAATTATAAAATTTAAACCGGGACTCAAAAACTGTTATACATAAGTAGAGTGCAATTTATTTATGCTTGGATTTGCTATTGTATATTATTTTGTTTCACATATATTACGAGTTTTAAGTAAATATCTCTATTTTTAAACAATAGAGCGAGAAAGTCCGTGCGGAGTTCCGTACAATTTATTTTTTCATAAAACTTTTATATTACAATTAAAAAGTATATTAAGCTTTAATACACGTAATAACATTGGTATTAGTAAAATACTATTTTTTTAACAGGGAAGGTATCCACAAATTCTTGCCTGGACAGAAACCAACGAATAATAACTGATGCTGCGAAAGCAAACCTTTTCTATAAGGATGTTTATGTTGGTATCTTTCAACATAATTTTGGCTTAGGCCATACTTTCAAATAACTACTCACCATTTAAATTTTGTGAGATGGTTAAATATCTACAGTGCATTTCCATGACACAGAAGATGTCCCCCTTGCAATGTGATCGTTTTAAAATGTAGATATAATCAGGGTTGCTACAGCTTGGGGTGTAAAACGTGCATTCACACAGGGTGACAGATTCTGGATAGCGTCCAAAATCGGTCCAAGATGTTCTATTATTAAGGTACCAGCAGCCCGCTTTGGTGACTGCATGGTCTAAAGTGCTACTCTCATGTTGGAATAGGCTGCCTACTACGGTGAGATCAGGGCTCAATCCCGGTTGGGTGCAATGAGGGTGTTTTTTCCTAAATGGCTTTCCACTCTCCCCAAAAGCAAATGTGGGTGCACTTTACCTAAATAAAACCTTCCTAATTCCTAACACATGAGTGTTATTAGTATATAGGCGTATAACCCGAACATGTGGTAAGACGTAGTGCTTAAAAAAACTACGAGAGAAATATAAACTATGTTAAGACAGAACCATAGTTGATATTCTGAAGTAGCCAGTAGAGAACATTACAGTTTGAAGGGTAAATGGCCGCTCGTAACTAACCAGTTATTATGATTGTGAAATTTCCAAGAAACATTGTAATATTCCCCATTTTCATTCATCACCCTTCTCCTATGCCACAACTTCTGTCTTATAGTTGAATAAGCCTTCATCACACGCCCGCCCCTCGTATTACCGCACTTGGTTTCACCAGAAGGTCAGTGCCGATCCAGAGTGTGCCTGTGTGTTTTTACTGAGAAATTGTATAGACCTACTGTATTTTGCATTGATATTTTAATATGAGTTTTAATACTGAGGTGTTAAAAGCTATGAAAGCGTTCTAGAAAGGCAAAGCTGCGTGCGTAGATGGGATCACAAGTTAAATGCTCAAGTGTAAACGTATAAACCAAACGGGTATTAAGACGTGGTTCTAAGTATTATTATTATTATTATTATTATTATTATTATTATTATTATTACTATCATCATCATCATCATCTTAAGTGTGGGAGCATGGTACTACTACTTGCCAGATCGTGTGAGTTGTTAAATGGGTGCGTTGGAATTTCGAATTTGCCTGATGACTAGAAGAAAGCTGTCATTGTTCTTTTGTATAAAGGCAAAGGTAGAATGAGTGAATGTAAAAATTATAGGGCAATTAGTTTGTCGAGTATTCTGGGCAAAGTTTTTGCGGAAGTTTAAATGAAAGGGTGTGTGAAAAAAACTGCGGATGAGATTTGGGGTGTGCAATGTGGTTTCATGCCAGGTAGAGGTTGCATGGACCAGATATTTGTTTTGCAACAAGTGCTTGAGAATTGAATGGCAGTAAAGAAGAAAGTTTACTGTGTATTTGTAGATCTGGAGAAAGTGTATGATCCGGTGAATAGGAATTTGTTATGGAATGTTCTGAGAGAGTATGGTGTGAATGCATGCTTGTGAATGCAATTATGGTGGTGTGTGATGGAAGTAAAGCTTGCGTTAAGGTGGATCGAGCTTTGAGTGAATGGTTTGACATTGAACAGGGTGTTAGACAAGGTTGTGCTATATCTCCATGGATTTTTAATGTATTCATGGATGAGTGTATGAGGGATTCATGTGAGAACGCGGTTGGTTTACGAATGGACAATGTGAATGTGAGATTGTTACTATAAGTAGATGATGCCGTATTAATGGCTGAGAAGGAAAGTGACTTGCAGAACGCATTAAATCGTTTGAATGTGGCGAGAGGCAGAATGGATCTTCGTCTAAAGATCTCCAAAATTAAGGGGATGGTTTTTGATAAAGACGGATCAGGAAATGATTGTCAGCTTAGCATAAATGTACAACATTTAGAAAAATAGAATTATTTTGTGTAGCTGGGCAGAATGTTCAATGAAAATGGAAAGCTGGATGGTGAACTAGACGGACGGGTGAATGCATCTCGAAGAGTATTTGGATGTATGTGGACTATTACAAAGAATGAAATAGTACCGAACGAGGCAAAGATAGTAGTATAGAAAAGTGTTTTGATGCCAAGATTATTTTATGATGTTAAGCGTGGGTTTGTCAGGAGAAACACAAGATCAAGGTGAATGCGGGTGGAATGAGATATTTAAGAAATGTAATATGGAAAAATTCGTATGGACAGTCAGTAATGAATGAGTGCTGAAGGAGTGAGGTTTGAAAGGGAATCCAATAGGACAATGTAAAGGACTCGTCTTACGTTGATTTGGGCGTGTTTTAGAGGATGTGTGTGGATTGAGTGAAGAATCGAATATATGAAGGTAGATTGTGTGGATCAAAATGAAGGGGTAGGCCATGTAATACATGGCTAAATGTTGTAGACGATTGTGTGAAAATTAAAAACATAATAGTATTGAGAATAAAAGAGCGTGTATGACTCGGTGTATGGATGTTGTTGGAGCGAAGGGTGTAGTACAAGACAAGAGAAATGTGGAGAAGTTTGGTAAGGATGGATTAAGTACGGAGTTGTTTTTGAGCCACATGCATAGTTTCTTGCTTATCCCGTAAGTGAACGGCGTGATTATATATATATATATGTATATTTTTTTACATCTATTACTGTTTCGAGTCTATGGCCTGTTTCAGTTTTTTAATTCAAATCATTTATTTTACCACTACCGTCTGGCTGGACCTGACCTTATGCCTTATGTCTATCGTAGGACTAGGACAGGGACAACATCCAGTCCCAAGCTGTTAATTTATCAATGTGAAAGGATAAACACATATTTTCATCAACGATAAGTTTTTGGTCATGACGGGAATCAAACACGGGACCCTTAGCTCAGTAGGCAGACACGCTACCGACTGAGCTAAGGTGTTGGACATGTATGTAAGTGCGTATGTTTGTACGTTTGTCAGATAGCGGGCAGCTATTGCTTGTAACGTCAAATGGACAACCATAATAAACTATTTTACAAGTTTTTAAGGGATCTCTCCCTCTTTCTCTCTCTCTCTCTCTCTCTCTATATATATATATATATATATATATATATGCATGTGTGTATGTGTGCGTGTGTGTGTGTGTATGTGTGAGAGAGAGAGAGAGTTTCGGAGGCCCATCTGAATTGCTTGTTATTAATAAACTGGGAGATTGGTTGACTCCCGAGGCTATACTATAAATAAATGTGAGTGAAGTGTTAAAATGAGGATTAAAGATGTATAGTTAAAAAGAGAGGAGTTTCCTTTTAACATTTGCCAAGACATAAAAAAACATTTAGCACTGGTCTTGGATATACTCCTCTTGGTTTCAACTTTTAATGAAACAGAGAGTACTTTGAAAAGTCTGGCATCAATGCAAAAATCTTGGAAACCGTCCAGTTGATTCAAGCCAATTGCCGGTAGAAAAAAAAATTATAAGATGTAATTTTAAAAGCGTATGGTATGTGGTTTCATTCATTATTCTGAATAGTCTCATTCATTACAGAGGGCGTAGCAATGGAAGTGCGCACTTAATGTCACAGTTTATAGCAACTGCAACTGGGATCAGGTTCTGGAGCTGACCAGGTGAGCTGTGACTAGTTTTAAAAGAATAGATATATTGTGTATTTAGCATAATCTTACCAGTTTCGGTAGCCACATGTTGTAAGACAGTGGTTGGCAACCTACGGCCCACTAGCCGGATTGAATTTTGTCTGGCTCGCAAAAGATTTAGCAAACAAACGTGTTCATAAATAATAATATTTAGTACTACTTAGCACTGCGTCTTACTAACCGCTCAGGTTATACGCTTAAGCATTAATTATTACTCTAATGGTTTAGGATTTAGGTAGGTTGAATATATAGGAAGTGAACCAGAATTTGAGTAGAGGCAGAGTGGAAAACAATTTCGGGAAAAGTATCCCCAGTTCACCAGAGCGAGATTTGAATCTCGATCTCTCCGACCTCGGTAGTTTAGCTCAAAACGAAACTTGCGCGTTAGCCAACTACGCCACCGGGGCTGGTGTGTATTCATAAAGATATACCAATAAGTAAAAATTAATTACTATTTGAGAAATACAAAATTAACATTTTTTAATCGATTTTTTTTAACCACCGAGTCTTACTACCTATTCGGGCTATACGCTGATTTTTTTTTTTTTATTTTTTTTACCTATACGGCTCACGATATCAAAAATGTTGCCGACCCCTGGTCTAAGGATTCACTTTCGGAATAGACTGGATTGACGATTACACTAATAAGGTAAGGATTAGAAAGATAGGATTGATAAGAAATGTACAAGTTTTTTAATTAGGGAAAAAATCCTCAGTACGCCAGGCAGGGATCCAAGTCCCGACCTCCTTGTCACTGACAAACCAGACTAGACACCTTGTCATTTAGTCCGCGTGACTTCCAATTCGATTTTCTTTAATCTACTCTGAAAGGACAGGACTTACAATGGGGAATTTTATTAAAATGCGCCAGCTTTAAAGATGAACGATTCCGATCCAATTTGTCAGTGAGTTGACTCACTTCTTTAGATTATTGAATTGTCAAATTGATTTGTTAAGATTCGATTAATATGGCGAACAATATTCACATATGATTTTCAATTCGATTAGTTTTAAATGTTTTTCATTTCACTTTTAGACAAAATGTTACACCACATATTAATTGGGCTGTCCGAATTAAATTAAACTAAGGGGGTAGGGATTAGGATGGTAAACATTATAGAAAATGTACCCACATTTATGTGGAGAGAGTATAAAACAAATTAGAGAAAAAATAATCCAATACAGCTGGCGGGGTTTCAATAAACAACGTACCTGTCACCTTCAAACAAGACGATACGAGGTTGACGCCTTGACACACGTGTTTACCATTGAGACTTTGGCAGAATTAGCTAATAAATGAGCGTTCCTGATTATCTCAGGGTTCTAATGGTTGTACTTTTTTTCCTTTGTCTTAATGTGTTTATTTATGTCTTCCCAGATGAATGTGGATGCATGTCCTTACAAATTAGCATCCCTTATCGTACCCCATGTTCTTGTTTAGAGTGCTACCAACATTTTTAGACACACCACTCTGATTACTGAAAATACAAAAGATTAATGTTTCTGATTATTTCGTTAGTGTATCCTCCTATCAGCGGGAAGCTTGGAGAAGGGTGTGGGTATATCTGTCATTCTGCCCTTTATTCCACAGAGTGGGGGGACCCCCAAAGAGAATTAACAGACCCCAAGACACCATACATTAATAAAAGACCTTTGTTGCCTCAAGAATAATACACAATCACGTCAGATTCACACAGTGCATAGACGTTCATTCCATTCATGAATCTGTGTTCAATGTTATGTAGCCTAGTAATCACATTAAATATTCCAGATCCTGTTTCCTTAGTTGAGATAGTTTATCTTTGACAACCAGTCCTGATCTTTATAATTTATAAGTTTTATTAGGATATTTAATATCAAGGTCTCACAAATCCCCACTCCTAACTAACTGTATACCTCCCTCTTTCCAGTGCCCCCTGCTGAGATTAAAGCCTCATCCTCTCCGTCACCGAAAATAAAAACTAACACAAGCCTGGCGCCATAAATTGCATGACCACTGGAGCAGGTGGTATCATATAGGATACTAATAAAAACTAAAATTAATTAGATGTTTTAATGATGAGATAACTGAAAGCACATAGGTCCTTTAAAAGTTTTAACTGAACACAATTAGTTGTTTGACACGCATCGGTGGTCACACGGTTTAAGACGCCATTTTAGCAAAACACTTAATTACCAGTAACAGAAGTTCGGGTTTCGAATTTTGGCTGAGTGTACTGAGGGCTAATTCTCATATGTGGTTTACCACTCTCACTTCCCTTAAATCCGGATACATTTATTTTAAATTCTACTTTCTTCATAAATATCTCGTTAGTGTAGATGTGCGGATAGGCCTGGTGGAGTGAGTTGCGGAGCACATAAAAAAAATAGTTTAAGAAAATCTCCATCGTTGTAATTTAATTTTTACTAGTAAAGATAGCAAGCAAACTATATTTTTCCGGTTTATTTGGTGTGAACTGAATCTGGTTTCTAGATCGCCTAGAAACCGTGGAGTGACAAAGATCCTAAACAAATGGCTCAATCTATAGTGTGAATAGGTAGCCATCAAACCAACCCCCATTTCGCGCGCTCGCCCCACGTACTTGTGATTGATTCGCGTACTTAGGGAAGAGTATTGTATGAGGTTAATCGAGAACATCTAGGCACCTTTGTTCATTATCAATAAGGACGGGGATGAAACAGCCCCTACTGTAACAGCCCCTTGGATTTATTAGACGCTTGCCATCACCCGCGCTCTTCTTGATCATACTCATATCTTGTCACAGGGGGTGAAGCTGATCGTTCCTGACGCTAATTTGAGAAGGAGAAGAATACAAATTAATAGCCACGCGAACTTCTGCAAGAGATAAATTATACACTGGGAACTCGTTTTTACAAATTTTATGGGACAAAGTCCAATCCGCAAAATTGAAATTACAGTTAATCCGTAGTTTTCGTAATTTTCCACTGTTTCTACATGATACGACACATTCAATCAAACATTCTCATATAGTGTTGTATAGTTCAGAACAAAACTTTCAAAATTAGTTTTCAGTCAATTTCCCTTAAATATGTTTTCCTCAGGAAAACAAAAATACACTCTTGTTAATCATAATAAACATTCTTTTTATATAAATTTTAAACAAAATAGCTCAAAAAATTTAATTCAAATTTCCAAAATACAGTTATTTGTAAAATACCCTCAAATAAATTATGTTTGTAAATATAAAAATATATTACTATTATTCACCATGCAAAACAATTTCCAAATACTCATTTTTAAAAAAGTTCAAATTTTATCCAAAAAAATCATAAGTTAAATACCCCTAAATTAATTTATTTTAGAAATATAAACAAACATTATTATGTATCATATTAATTAGGCTATAAATACTAATTTTGATCAAAATCGCTTGTGTTATTTTCAAAAAAATCAAACATTTAAAAAAGATTTATCAGTAAATTGCTAATAAATTAATATTTTTAAGAAAAATAAATATATAAAATTATTTATATTGTAAAAACACTACCAGATATCAATTTTAAACCAAATTTTTACAGCCACTATTAGAATATTTTGATTTTTTTTTAAATCAGTCATGAATAAACTACACTTGAAAAATTATTTCTTGAATAAACAAGCATACATTTTTATTGAGCATGTCAAACACATTTCTCATATATACCTTCTAAACAAAATCATTAAATCAATTTTTTTTTAATTTGGAATTTTCAAAAATCCCTCGTCAGTAAGCTACCCTAAGACGAATTTTCCACCAAAAAATAAATATGATTTTATTTGTCAGGTCAAACACTCCCTGGAAGTCCATTTTGAACAAAAACTTTAGAACTATTTTCGAAAAATTTTGAGTTTTCAAAAATTACTCACTGAAAGACTACCCTTAATTTAAGGGCTATTCTCAAAATCTAAAATATATCTCTAAGTATAGTCTATCAAGTTTGAACAAAATCCAACAATTTTTTTCTGATCTAAGCCCAATAGCAGATAGTCAGACATAGA
>CABFWB010002096.1:31593-61628 GCA_902151455.1 Timema bartmani | reverse complement strand
GGGGGGGGGGGGGGGGGGGGAGGGGAATAAGACGTGAGTATTAATCATAATATAGAGGTCAAAAATGTTCACTATTACAGTACTTTTTATTTCCAAAAAAACAAGAAATCACAAACGAATAAAAATGTTTTTGGTCCAAAGGATGTTCCAGATAAAATTGAATTTTGAATGAAGATGTTACCAGTGCATATTTTGTTTCTAAACCATGTTTTACTGTAATCTGAGATGTTCCAATGGGCACACTAATGGGGTAAATATGAGGGTGAAATAATTTAGAGAGAATATACCAGCATTTTCGTGGAGTGAGAGTGGAACTAAAAAAATAGCTTTAATACATCCGGCTAGGATTCAAAGCCCGACTTCACGCCCCCAACAAACCAGACCAGTCTGACGCATTGATTATTCAAATATATAGTAGGTATTCATTTGGATACTCTTTACCTATTTTACAGTTTGTAGCTATTTTTATAAACCTTAGACTTTATTAGCTTACTGCCTTTGTCACCAAATCTGCCAACCACGGTTTCAGTAACTTCTAATAGAGATAGAAAGCTGAAATTTTTTACATACACCTAATTCACGTGACAATGCATATTATTAAAACTTGAGCTAGATCTATCGCTAGTTAAAATATTTTTATATACTTTACTCACTTCCTCTGTCATTAAAACTTTCGAACTTTTTTTTAGTCACTTAAAATAGAGATAGACGGGTGAAACTTTGTACCTATTCCTAAATCGCGTTACAATGCGCTCTATTAAAATTTGAGTTAAATATATAAAGCGGTGTGTCATCCAGTCATTCATGGCAGGTCATATATAAGCTTATCAGCTATCCTGTATTTATACCTGACATGGATTTTGTACCTTACCTTATCCGTTAAAACATAGCTTATGTAAGTTAACATAACTAGAAAATAAAATTAAATATATAATAAAAAACAGTTTTTTTTAAACATACCTTAACTCAATAAAATATAAGGTGTGGCATCTACTCGTTCAACAGAAATAAAGTACACGAGCATGAACTATATGAGCCCAACGGGAGGTGAGGCAGTTGCAGGAATATGTGCCACACCTTAAATTGTATCGGCATAAGTTATGTTTTGAAAAACTGTTTTTTTTATTTATTTTACTTAAAAAATGCATCGGTTGCATTACTATAATTATTGTGTGTGTAGCTCTAATACAAACAGAACACTAGTATTAAAGCATTTGATGCATCAAGTTGTGAGCTATTTTTCTATTTAGTTTCTAGTTTGTTTAGTTTATTCCTTCCTTCTCATTGTGATGATTAATATGCTTGCTTAGTTACCGGATCAGGCAAACTAATTATTTTTGCATGACGCAACCAGTAAAATAATGATGGCAATAATACTAATACCAATGATAATAATCATTATAATAATAACAACGGAGTTGTTAATTGATAGTATTTGAACTATAGTAAACAAATAATCTGTAAACAAACATTTGTTTACAATATTATTGATTTTGCCTGAATGGTTTGTTTTTATGTAATTTTAAATACACCATCCCATGTGCACACGCCTAAAGCAGTGTTGGAAATTTAATTAAATATGAAGACTTGAATATTTTTTTTAAAAAGTAGATATTTTTAAAACAATATTCAAGAACATTTAAATATAATAACATTATTAAGAAACACAATATTTTGAAACTGTCCAAATATTAACATAAGACTGACAGGAAACTAGAATTATCAATATTTTACGAGTGCCTTCAAACCCCTACTTTTTATAGCACCACGTCTTACTACCCGTTGGATTGTACGCCTATGTACTAATTACACTAATGGGTTAGGGATTATGAAGGTTTAATTTAGATGTAATGCACCCGCACTTGCGTGAAGGGAGAGTGTAAAAGCCATTTAGGAAAACTACCCTCAGTGCACCCAACCGGGATTGAACCCCGATCTCACCGTCTTCAGCAGTATAGTCCAATACGAAAATAGCGCGTTAGACCACGTGGCCACCAAAGCGGGTTATCCCTACATTACTTTTGGTAGAACCTAGTAAGATTTCGTATGGACGATGTTTTAAATTAAGGTGGTGGGTGAAACAAAATTCAAGTTAGTATTATTGTAATAATTTTTATAACAAAAAACATAATCGCTAAAATAAATATATTGTTTCATTAGATTCAGTCACATTTTATTAGGAATATCCTCTGAGAAAATACAAACTGTTTTTTTTGCGAAAATAAATTAATATTTTACTATATTGCTAGCGTTATTTTATTGATATTAATAATATTTCTCAAAAGTGACGGTTTCAGGTAACATGACCTGACGTATGAATTCGTAAGAGTAGATAATACAGCAACCTTTCTACCTGGCCATCTGCCCTTCCTATAAAAATGGAACTGTACGTACGTTTAGCTTAATTTTCTTCATAATGCTGTCTCAACAGTTCTTGAATATTTGTCACGGGCATCAGGATTTATCCATAAACCACGTAAACGCTTTTATCTTACCTTTTCTTTTACCGTCCATCCTATCCATGTAGCACCAAGTAGACATTTAGCCTGACCCCTCCAACCTGTGTTACGTAACTTATCACATCAAGAGTAATTGTCAGTANTAACGTAAGTGCGTATAACCCGAACGGGTAGTAAGACGCGGTGCAATAATAATAATAATAATTGTCAGTATTTCATAGGGAAGCTTTGGTGAGTGACACTAAAAGAGGGATTCAGATTTAATACTACTCAGAAAACATTGTAAATCCTACATATTTAATGCTTTCAGAGAATTTTATAACAATATTGTATTATTTTCAACATTATAATCTAAGTAGTGTAGGGCATAAGATCACTGCTATTGTAACACTGTGCTGTACCCATCCTCCCCCTATGTAACACCATAAGAGACCCCATCCCTATCCCCTTACTCACTCTCAACAGCGTTACGTGGTTTAAAGATGACTCCTCAAGGAATTCACGCAGGATTTTTTTTCTCTTCAGTTCAAATTTTTCTGTCCAAATATCCTTCCCTATGCTTATAAATTAAGACAAATATTCAAGAACTATTGATATTATTGTGCATAGGCTAAAAAGTTAAACTAAATGTATCTGCTGACGCAATATTTTATTTATTTGGCCAAAAATGTGTTTTCATATAAAAACTGTAAAAAAATGTGGACCTAATCTCACGTTCCCTTCCCCACAAGTTCAGGTCAATTTCTCAGTCGTATGTTGATTCAGATGTTATTTCAATTTTTCATTAGTAACGGTGCATTTAAAACCAAAATTATTTAAAGTTTAAGCAAAGGGTTATTGATAGTAGCAATAGTAATTGTACCCACATTAGGGTAGAGGAGATGAGAAAACTGGAATGATGAATCGCATCACGCCGAGGTTCGAACCTTTACCTTCCCATTAGAGTCAACACAATATATTGTGAACGAGACGGCTTAGATTACACGAAACCAAGTGCTGTTTTTTTTTTATTATTATTTGAATGCCAAGTATGGACGCAGTTGAGCATACAGTTCGTGTGTACATGGTTTTGACTTGGGAGGGCGATATTCAATACCAATCAGCGGCAAGTGCAACGAGTAATAAGTTTATTTTTCTCTTGGAGTGATTCTACTAGCCACTGTAGCTCTACAGTTATGGTTGGTATGTTTAGCTATAAATTAAAATATATATATATGTATATATATGTTTTAATCGTTTTAAATATGTACTTTAGATAATTAAATAAAAAACTATTAGACTTTAATATTTTTTACGATATGAACAGTTACTAACAGTAATAAGTTTTAAATAGCCCTTAATAAATCATTAAAATATTTTTTCAAACACAAATTATATCCCAAACATATTTATCATATAGAGAGTTTGAATCAATTTTTTTTTTAAATATATCTTTTCCATCAACCCACTAATCTCCATTAAATCTTTTTTTTCACAGAAATAATGACTAACTTACCTTTTTTAAATAACTCACTGTAATCAATAATTGGTGATTGTTATTTAAAAAATATGTTTGAAACATTTTCTATTTGAATAGTTATTTATATATAAGATACCATAAATATATAAGTTTAAAACATTGTATACATGTTACTAACCAAAAAAGTTTATTGTGTTCTCTTTTTAATGTATACAGTATATATATATATATATTTATTTTTTTTGCCAATTATATATATACCACTTATTTTGTATTTACCTTTCTCTAAAAGTCATACTAAGATGAAGCTATACATTTATCTGCATGTAGTATAAAACAACAACAAAATGGCAAAATTTTCGTAAGTAGGACCATTGTGATGCCCCATTTGACAGGTCAAACAGAAACGCGGCCCAGACAGCCACGCCCAGAGTGAGGTGTAGCGGTAGAAACATGAAACATCTCTCTCGTCCATCAGTGAGCTCTGGTGGACCAAACAACAACTACACGGGCTAGCAGTAGAACCCCTACACCCCCTTCGCCCCAACCCCACTCGCATGGGAACACCTTGCGAGATTTACAGGTCTACCAGGATCCACCCCTTCGTGGTTTCATTACTCATTACCCATTTACCCCCTGAAGCCATGGCAGTGTAGCCGAGGATAGTGGCCGGCTACACAGCAACAACACGGATCATGCCGAACCGGCCAGGTTTGGTATGAGGTCAGGACTGTTAGTTAACTCAGGACTTGTGTGCCAACTGTCTGCAGTAGGAATGTTTATCCCAATTACGGTTCAATTCTAATAGAAAGACAGCTACAAAAACTACTGGATCTACGTATTTATATGTCAAGACAGAACCTCTGCAGTTGTAACTTTTAATAAATATTAATACCTATAAATAACATTAATAAATAAACAAATTAATAAATAACAATTAATAAAACATTAATAGTAAAATTGTATTAATGTTTACCGCAAAGAAATGTATAGGCATATTAAGGTTCCTTTCTGCCAAAGTAATCTTGTACACAGTAAGACGCGGTGCTAGTAATAATAATTATTATTGTACAAATAAATGTCTGTTCTGTGATTTAAAAATAAATCCTGCCTTCATCCTGACTGTGTTGGATGGTTTAAGAAAATACTTATACTAACAATAGATGCGTCAGACTACAGAATATAAAGAGAAAAGGGAACCATCAATATACCTTTTGGAGATAATTGCTTTAGGGTTCAATTCCAAACGAGGTCAAAATAAATTCTCTTTTTAAAGAGGTGATTTTCCATCTGGGACGTAGTTTAACCATATTGAGTTTGATCATTGTCTTATTTATTAAGGAACCAAATCGGTTGATTCAAGACCGTCAACCTTGTTTGTTTAGTCTAGTTCGACGTTGACGTAGAGGTCGGGATTTGATTCTTAGTTGGGTGTATTGGCTGCAGGTGAGTTGCGGCCGCTCGAGTTGTTTGCCTCTAAAGAGACAGATGAATTGCGGCCCCACATTTTTATAGCCACCTACGAATATGGCGGCCCTGGCTGTTGACCTAACCTAACCTAACAAACCTTCATATTTTTGCCAAAACCATTGAACGACTAGAACTGAGAAAGTTAAGATATTACGAGGGATGTCGACATGAGACGATGATAGTTTATATCTGAAATCTAAGACAGCATGATAGAAAGCACACTGCTAATTGGGTGGAGGCAACTCATACCTCTCTCTCAAGTGAGTGGGCCGCAATTAATGCGTGTCTCTCAAAAAGCCGGGCCGCAGCTCGTACACAATCTCAAGATTAAGCCGCAACTAACACACACAGGCTGTATTGAGGGTGGTCCTATCCAAATGGTTTTCTACTTTCCACCCACGTAAGCGCGAGTACACAACCTCTAACAGGAGGGAGGAAAGACCTGTTTAAATTCCACGATACACATCATAAATATTAAAAAAAACTTTTGAGATGTACAAAATTAAACAAAATGTAGATACTGAAGCAATATTATATTTTGGCTCACCAAAAGAAATTGATGGAATAAAAACTGTAGAAATGGGGCCTTGACTCAATTTTATTTACAACCCAACTTAAGAAAAACAAATAGAAACCAACGTTGTGAAAATACTTCAGTATCATTTCCCATATACACGCTTTGGTGGTAACGTTATCTGAGGTGTCAGTCTCACCATAGATGAGCAGGTCAAGGTTCGAGTCTCAACCGGGTGCATCGTGGGGTAGCTAGCCACATTTAATTTATCACTGTGTTTTACCCATCAACTCTCCACACTAACCACCTTCATCATCTTTACCCTATGATTTAATCCATTTATGACATCTGTTTAGTTATTTAAAAAAACATTCTCTTACGCGTATGTCCCATGCTAAAACAATTTATACATTAGGGTTTTAATATTTTTTGTGTCAAAGCGTCATCTTACTACTCGTCCGGGCTAGCCAAATACTCACACTAATAGGGTGTGATTAAGAAAGGTAAAATTTAGAATAAATATACTCACATTTACGTGGATAAGGAGTATAAAATAATTTAGGAAAGAATTACCATAGTTGGTATTTGAACTCCCGACTTCCCAGTCGCTGATAAACCAAACCAGGCAAAGTTGACACCTCAACCCATTTGAATATCGATGGGGGATTTTTTAGTATTTAAACACTAATTACCAACCATAGTTAACTAACAATATAAGAATGTTTTATTTGATCATAAAAGTAATTTCATAATGCCGGAGGGGTTTTATTGAAAGGAGTTTAGTTAATTTTAAAACGTGGAAATACAAACATGTGTGCCATCTGGAACGTAAACAAAGAATTTGATTTAGTTCCTGGTTGGAGCACCAAATTAGTTGGATCTCCTTACTAGATAAAAAAAACTATCCCTAGCCCGCATCGGTGGTAGAGTATTATTTTACCTTTTTGGGACCCAATCGACTTACACATTTATCAAAGGTCCCACGATCACCTATAATTTCTCCAATCTCCTTTTTGATTATATTTGTTTATTTGTACATTTTATATTTATTCTTTAAAATTAGACTGCGTCAAATATTTATGTTCCCATCCTTCTATTTAAAAAAAATATATAATAAATAAAATGTACATTTTTATATTAAACTATTTAACTTTCTTATAACAATGGTATACCGATTATGGCCGTTTAAGTTTATTTTGGTCATACTCAAACGTTATTATAAAATACTTGATATCAATGTAAGTTTAAAAGGCTCAAAAATATACTTTTAATGACGATGTAATTTTCTTACCCACGTTATACAACTACGCAAATGGTGGTATCATTCTTGTAAATTTTACCTAGCTCATCTCTGCCCTATTTGTGTTAATGTGTGGACAGCTCAGAAGGTACACACAACAAAACTGTCCTAAGACCGACGCTAAATCCGATGATAAATACTTACGCCTCATAGTATACATATTGAACAAAGGGGAGAAGGCAACTGCCCCCCCCTCCCCTTCCTCTTACAATATAAAAGTTTCAATACAAGGCGATGATAGGATCCGGCTTGTCACTTAAGAGACACTTTACTGGGCCGGCTCTTCCCTCACTGGTTCTGGTGGGAGCTTATCAAGTCGCTAGCACTCATATTGCCGACACCGGTGATGGATGAACCTCACTCAGTGTCGGGTTCGGGAGGATGTTACTCCTCAATATACAACCCCTTCGCAACCCCCAGCCCCACGAAACAACAAAAAAAAATCACTCCGGCGAGATTTATTGATGCCAACAGCGGAGGCCACTCGCATTAAAATCACACCGATTGAGAAGAGAGTCAATGTTAGGTGAACATTTGAATCACATCTTGTAGTATTTTCAATGTTTAATGTACGAAGCCTGACTACATTATTTTGTAGGCCTAGTGATAAAAATATTTGTTTCAAGATTTTGAAAAGATATTGTGCTATGTGCCTCCTCAACACCCTAAGAAATGAGTTTTATTTTTTTAATGCATTTCGTATCTTTGTATGTGTCTACCCGAATGTCTATACTTAATTCTAGAGCGTAAACAATTGGGCTTATTTTGGTAAAATTTTATATCAAAGAATATTTATATCATTTACCGGTGAATTAAGAATATAAACACAGAAACGTAAAATTTAAGACCCCCTTAACATGAATCTATAAACGTAAAAAAAATAAAAAATTATATACATATATAACCTCGAAAATTGTTAGAATAGTCGTGATCAAATTTCGTTCATTTATGCCTGGTGACTGGATTATTTAATAAATAATTCATGGGCAACATGAATCCATATGCAGGATGTTGGCATTCATATGAATTTTAAATGCGAAAATATTTAATGCTCAAATTTAGTTTTGAAAAGGTTATGCAAATCAAGTGGTATTTAAAAGTATCTTTATAATAAAAAGATATCATCTATTAAAGTGAACGTGTAAAATAAATTTTTTAAAGCACTCAACATAAAATAGTAAAAAAAAATATGAATAAAAGGAAAAACTGTGCGAAATTATTTAACCTTTTTTCATGTCTTAATATATTTTCAGGATATTATATGGTATGAATGTGTAAGGTATAATTTATATGAATGGTACCCGTATTTGCACGAAGGTAGTGTGACACAATTTAGGAAAATATACCACAGTACACCAAACAGGTATTCGAGCCCCGACCGTTCCGTCACAGGAAAACCAGACAAGACGAGACTGACAATTAAATTCGTGTTCCTTCTGGTGTGGGTGGTTGCAGAGTTCAAACTATAGTTGGTCTAGAATAGGATTAACCCACAATTAGCCTGTGAGTGATTAAAATATAATTTGCTTTGAGTGTTTGACAAACATTAATTAAACCAAATGAAATATTTACAAAAAACTTAGACTAAAGAGTCAGTCCTATATAAACTTCCATCTTAACTTCACCACCCAACCACCTCCCTTTTTGATGAATGATCGTCATGCATGGTCAGGAATGTTCGTTAAAGTAAATTCTCACGTAAAAGAACACGGTGTGAAAACAAGTTGAATTTGTAGGGGTTTTTTTTGTTCCTTTCCCCTCTTTGCACCAGTCATTATCTCCTTCCTTTTTCTTCTTGGCACATAATGTATGCACACTGCTTAAAAGAAACAAATGAGCGTGGAGTCGTACAGTAAAAGCGTGATAAACTAAGATGGATGACGTTGGTTCGCTTCGCTGCGGAAAGTGATATCAATCCGCGTCGTCTAAGGAGGGTTTTGCTTCCACGCTAACTATGCTTACAGAAGCGGTGATGTGTAATATATGCTTTCTTTTTACTTTAACTAGAAACATTTCTCATGTGTCGAAATATTATGTTTCAATAAGACAAAAACATTTTGAAAACAACTACAAAGTTTGTTGTTTTTTTTTGTTTTTTTGCATACAAGTAATCTATAATGCAAAACCCACTTATTGACTCACTCATCAGCGTATTTCCCCAACCCCTGGGCGTGGAAGCTCGAAATGTTGAGTGAAGTTTCCTTTTAGGCCTTAGGCAAATTGTGAAATTTGCGAAATTTGACCTTCAAGAGGTGAAAATTCACTTAGGTACATTTTAACTAGCAGACATAGAGCCTTGAAAGTTAAAATCAACACTAGTTAACCAAATAAATCTTAAAATTTGAAATTTATAAGAGCTAGTTGGAAAAAAGGGGGTGGGGATTCAAAACTTCAAAAACAAATAGTAAACAGTTACTTACTGTTATGGAAGTGGTATGAAACTGAAATGCCATAAAAATTAAGTAGAAGTTGTTTAAATTTAAAAGGTTGGGGGGGAGGGGTACAGTTTCTAAAACTAATAGAAACAAATACTTTTCTGTGTGGTAGACGCAAAATAAGGTTCAAAAATTTAATATTTAGAAATAGGGCTAGTGAAAGGGTGGATTGCAAGATTCTTAAAATCAAAATAATAAATTAGTTTTCAGTGTGGTGGAAGATTGAAATTTGTCAGGTGGGTATAAGAGCCCCCCCCCACCCCCCCCAAACAACTATTAAGGTTAGATCCTTAAATTTCAATATGAAGAAGTAGTAAAAGGGGAAGAGAGGTATTTTCAAGATTCCTAAAACTAATACAAAAAACACTTTTTGGTGTGATATAAAATGGAAGTTTAATATGTAGCTCACTAGACCTTCCCAGAAAGTCGAATTTCTTCTGAACGTATCGACTTTCATAATTGAGGCACGGGAAATGAACGACCTCGAAATTAATACAACTAATAAAGAACACCACATTTTGGCGTGGTTTAAAATCGTAATTTGGCGAGCATGTAAATAAAACATATAAGATGATTAAATAAATCTTAAATTGTAAAATTTGAAAGGTGGGAACTAAGAAAGTGGATAGTACAGGGTGATCCTCTCGGGACATTTATTATGTGGACTATAAGATAAGGGTGAAACATGAACGAAACNTAAGGGTTATTTCATGACGAAGCAGTCGACTCGGAAAAACATGTCTCCACACCAGCTGGGTGCCTCATTGATGCACCATCTCTCTAGACACTAGTGGGGGAGTGTCTCTCGTCAGGCAGTGTAATCAAGTTAGTGGAAGGAAGGCGTTTTACTCAATTGAAGCGCGTGTGTTCATTGTGCCTCATTACTGGGTGACCGGTTCCTTCAAACAATGTCAGAGGGAGTTTCTGAATAAATATGGTGTGCGTACACCACTCAACAGAGCCACTAACACCAACAAATAACCGATTAAAGTAAGATGGTGGGGATTGCGAGCTAAGGGCGGTGTTTTTGCAGTTTTCATATCAAATAATATTTTTCGACAAAATAAATAAATTATTGCTCCAATAGAAACATAAAGTTTAATTGTCTAGAGAAATCTCAATAATTCTTAAATATTTGTAATTAACATTTTAGCATTTGATGAAAAAAAAATTAAAATAAGAGAAAAAGTTTTCAAATTCTAGGACACCCTTGTTAAATATTCAACATCTGTTGATATCACCATGTGTAGAAAATTAAACTTTATCTTCATACTGCAGCAATCTTTTATTTATTTTGCTGGAAAAGCGTTCTTTTTATAAAAACTAGGAAAACACCGCCCTTAGCTCGCAATTTCTTCCATCCCACCTTTTAAGCCGGCAACCCCAGATGAGAGGTCCAAGCTATTGCCTCACGCCCCTTCTCCTCACTCCCCTGGGAGATATCGGCTACCCTCCTAAACTCTCCGCCCGCTTCCTTGGGGTCCCTGGCATTATTCCCGGATCAAACAGAAATCAGGGGCAATCCGCACCCCGCGCCACCGCTAACCAAGAAGTGTGGCCGCCATTCCGCAAGGAAAGTGGCTCGTAACTCGAAGTTTATTTTAGCTCTCAGTGGAAACAAATATCACGGCGAGTTGGACCATCTTCACTTCCCTTCGCACTTTCCCGGGAGACGCCATAGGGGCTAACAGGGACGAATTAAGGCACATCAAGGCAACTTAGGCCACTGCTTAGGGATGCAAAATTTAAAAATAAGCTTTAGCAAGTTCTTTTTTCCACTGTGCTACAAACTTTGCTCCAAAATTTTACAGTTCTTTTATTTCTGTTCTTGGTTTCAAATCCTATTTAAACACTTTGGGTGGTTAAAAATTCTAAATTTTGAAGTCAAATATCAAGTCTCGTTTTGCTTTGACTTCGGCACCCACAGTAAATAAACATCCTATCTTTGAAACATTTTGAAGGAAGAAGAAGAAAACTTAGGTATATTATAAAAATATTTGAAATAATATGATATATTTTAATATATAATCGGTCAGAAGTGACAGTTGAATGTGAACACTTTAGTAAATCTGACCTAGATCTTATTATACTTTTAAGACTATCAGAAAAACGATGTGCCGATAGTCCAGCCTGATATAATAACCTTATCATCATTATTATTATTATTAGCACCGCGTCTTACAACCCATTCGGGTTGTACGCACTTACGCTAATATGTAATGGTAGGGTGATTATGGGATGAAATGGAGGACCTACAGTTTAACGTGGGACCCGAACCACGGTGGAGGCCTGGCATTCCTCACATTCACAAATTGTGATTATTACACATATTGTTTAGAGGTGAAGGAAGGGTTTGGCAATCAGATAAATCTGTGCCAGGACCGAGGATTGAACCCCGGACCCCCAACACAGAAGTCTGACACTTTACCCCTAGACCACCAGGTCACCTAATAACCTTATCATTAGAAATAACACATTCAAATCCTTATTATTATCCTCATTATTTGTATTCAAATATTACTCTACCAAGATTTTCGAGAGTGTTGAATTTAGTTCAGGGCTACCACTACTTCCCCCCATAACAATGTAATGTAAGTGTATTCCACCCGAAAGGAATGCGACAAGTACGGAGTAACTCTCTGGTATCTAAAACACAGTGCATCTCTCGTATTCAGGGGTAATCTCCGTGTATGTGTGTGCGTTTCGTGGAGATACGGATGAACCTATTAGGATAAACGGGCGCAAGTCTTAGTTGGCGCGGCACCGATAAGAAGCTCAGCCTCTATATGACGACTTAACCCAAAACAGCTCGGGTTACAGTGACATATATCCACGGAGCAAGTTAGAAGACAAAGGAGACTTGGCAAATCAGAAGCCCGCCCCCTTCTAAACTATTAAATTTAAAAGTCAACGATAGTAAGTTTATTTAATTCTTTACTATTATGATAATTTTAAAATACCCGCGCCTGCGATTTAAGGATTCAAAATTGCAATATACTGAATTGTCAATGATGGAAGATTTAGGCTTGAATCTTGGCAACGTTTAGTGGTATAATTTTAACTTTTCATACATCACTATTGGTTTCTCCGAAGCTTCTCCTCCGCGCTATTGCGTATGCACTTCTTAAAAATCACTTTCAGCACTAGACTTTTGTAAAGGTCATTAATGAACCTTCCAGTTAAAAATTACAAATAAAATATTTGTATTAGTCCGATAACCAAATAAATGCGAATGTTGGCTTACCACCAAAATCTTTTTAAAATTTTAAATGGTATTTATACGTTACAAGATAGTAGGTATTTATGTCCTTTTTTTATGAAAGTCTGCAAGTAGCACGTAGGGATGTGAAAATAGTATCGCTACTTTACTAATATCGATATTTTCTTCTCGATACTAATATTTCTTACTCGATAATTTTTTCCGATATTTTTACTGATATTAGTAATCACACTCCAGTATCGAATCAGTACTGAAAGAAACAACTTTTTTGTTATCTTCACTCATGCTGGGAATAAATGATTACTAGGGTGGACTGTTGGAGGAAGAACCAATGACACTATTTCTTAATCCTCACTCATTTTATGCATGACAAGCAAGAAGCAACTCTAGCATTCAATTTCTTTCAGCTCATCATAATTAATAGCTCTTCTTTCATCTTTGTTTATCTCTACATCCTGATGCCAGACGGGGCGAGTGACGACCAGTCTACTACCCCTTCCTTTATTAATGATCCCCGTCATCACAAACTAAACAAAATAAGCTTTAGTACATCTCAATGAACTCAGTCAACTCAAGGGTGTTCCAGACAGGCGAAGCACAAAAGTTTACGTGCAATTCGATACCAATACTTACTGTTATCGATATCTTTCTTTCAATATTACATCCTCTAGTGGCACGTTGGTTAGGCGAAGGCCTGAAAGAGGTAAGGGATTGGAGAAAGTGTGAGGAACACTGGTTTTAAGTAAAAGCACCCATATTAGCGCGGAGAGGGATGATAAAATCTCATGCAATGTACCCGGTAGAGATTTGAGTCCAATACTCCCCAGTAACGACAGCTAAGTGCAATATTAATCTAATGCTTTAAAGAGTGGGATCACAAGTACGTCTATGTCAGCGTAAAGCCGATTATTATATTTCAAAGGAGACAATGTGAAACTACCTCTTAACAAAAATGGCCTTTGAGATATTTAACGTGCACTTTCTAAACATTCAGATTGTATCAGTGCGTGAATTACCTCAATGGAATTTTACTTCATTAGTAATATTATTTTTTAGGTATTTATTTTTCCTATGAAAAGTTACAGTTGCATATTTTATGACTTTACTTACAAATATCTCAAATTGTTTTAGCAACTTTTGTATCTGTCAAAATAGTTTCTTCCTATCTAAACTGGAATGTGGCTTATCCTAGAAGAGTACGCTTAAACTACAGACACATCTAAATATGTACTATTTTGGTAACAGGATTAATCTCCCAGGGGTCAAAATAGGGTCCACTAGACTTGTAGTCGACCGACGTAATCACTGAGCCACGAGGAAGGGCAGCTGCATTGTCAACTGGTTGATTACTAATTGGTACATGCATAGTTTTTAACGATTTGTCTAATTAGCTTCTCTTAATTTGACAGCGTTTTAAAGAGATACCCCTTTTAGGAGTGCTACAATGGTTCCTTAGAATTCACTCCCATCATTCTGTCATTTTATTTTGATTAGTACAATATTAGTCCTAGAACGTAAAACGAGAGAATAAGGTAGTTCGCTGTAATTTAATAATAAAAGGCGAGTGAAATGAGGTATAAGCCTGTGTTGCAAGAATCTCTCCTGGCTGCTCTAAGATGCTGGCATAGCGAAGGAGGTAAAAGGGGGCTGGGTTGGAATAAAAGGGGTGGAATAAGTGAAGTTGTGCCCTCAAGATGCTCTACTTCACTCAGCCCTCTCCCTACAAGGCTAGAGAGCGCCATAGCAGTAAAGCAGAGCCATCTCTTAACACACACCAAAAACTTACCAACCAACTTGTAATGGCTTCACTTAACCGAGAAAGGTATCATGAACTTGAGTTGATACGGATTAAGCGGGACTCATCCTTATGTACCCATTGGTATCCGGAACATTTCATATCATAGAAGTTTGGCGGGAATACTAGTTGGTAATTCAGCTGATAGCAAAAGCTTCACCTGCTTCAATGTTCGAATAGTTCAAAGCAGAGGTTTCCTACTGTTTGCAGAGTTTGAAACCAATTTTTGTCTCTTAGATAATCGCAGCCCCTAGTATACCTAAAGGCGTTAAATTCATAATTTTTAATATTTCTTTTCGTGGCGTTTTACTACCCGTCCGAGCTATCCACTTTTTTTTTATCCCCGTGTCTTACTACCTGTTCAGGTTATACACATATATGATAATAATTATAGTAATAGAGTAATGTATTACTCTAATTGGTAGGAATGAGGATGGGAAGCATTTTAGAGATAATCTACCCCCATTTGCGTGGAAGGAGAGTGTGAAACAATTTAGGACTAGCCACCCTCAGTAGACTCGACCGGGATTTGAAACTCGATCTCCCCGTTTTCAGCAGGCCAGTCCAACACGATAGTGACACCTTAGATCATTCGGCCACTGAAGTGGACGTCATTAAATTACATTAGTGGTATAAGAATAGTTTTTAGGAAATGTACACTTATTTGCGTGGAGGAATAGAGGAAAACCGTTTAAGTACGATCCCCTCAAGTAAAACTAGACGGAATTCGAATCCTGACCTTCCTGTCAACGATAACCAAACCAAATTGAGCTAGAACCATCGATTATTGTTTTAATGTTTATAAATGAAGTGTGAATTTAAAGGAAGTGTACCCACATTTGCATGGATAGAGTGGGTGAATCGTTTAGGAAAATCCACCCTCAGTACACCGGACCGGGATCGAACCACAATCTCCCCGTCATTGGCAGTCTAGTCTATTGCAAGTATAGCGTTTCGGCCACAGAAGCGAGTCACATTTAGACGGTGATTGAGAAATAATTTTGGAGGAAGGAAAGAGTTCTAAGAACACATGGCCAGTATTTGAACCCACATCTTCCCTGGTCATTGGCCAACCAGAATACACTGCCGCCTTAGCTTATGTGTCAAGCGAGGTCCGTACTTTTTAAATGTAAGGCCTATATACGTATTAGTTAAGGTTGACCCCAAGACACACAGTAATTACTACTGACATTAAAAAAGTCATTTATTTTATACCTAAGAAATTGGACCGCCTAACTCAATTGGCATTGGTTCTTCTTGTGGAGCTTAGGGTCGTGAGTTCGATTCTCAGCATAACTGAAAAAAAATTATTGGTGAATTTGGGTTTTGTCTATTCTAGAAACCCGCCTTGGTGGCGTAGTTATCTAACGCGCTAGTTTCGTATTGAGCTAGACTGCCAAGGACACAGAGATAGAGGTTCGAATCTCGCTTGGGTGAACTGGGGCTGGTTTTCCTAAACGGTTTTCCACTTCCCCTCCACGCAAATGCTGGTTCACTTCCTCTATATTAAACCTTCCCAATTTCTAGCCCATTAACCTAATTAGTAATTAAGCGTATAACACGAACGGGTAATAAGACGTGGTGCTAAGTATTATTTTTATTATTATTATTATTATTATTATTATTACTATTATTATTACTATTATTATTTTTTATTATTATTATTATTATTATTATTATTATTATTATTATTATTATTATTATTATTATTATTATTATTATTATTATTTAGAATTAAGTTAACTTGTAAATCATGTGTTGATATACTCTGTTAGCTCAGAAAGTGCCCATAAATAACCCGAATTAATAATAATAATAGTAATAATTTTGAAAAGGTGAACGTCTTGGTCAAGTGAATAACACGAATAATATGTTAATTTATACCAAAAAAAGTTACCTTAATCATTTTCATACATTGATTCACACGTAGGTTTTCAATTTTTGAATAAAGCTATTATTAACTCTTTAATAATTAACGTTTCTAGGATTGTACCATTTGATTAGATAATTGAAGGGGACGTGTTCTCACTGTCCCTTCCACTAACAATGCCCGTGGGGTAAGCGAATATCTCCTACGAGGAAAGAGAGGGGGAAAAAAAGAACACTTTACCATAAATCTAATTTTACTGAGAATGTGATTTCTCAAGAAAGAGATCCCTTTACTATACTTCTCTAACAAGATTGTGAACTTAACATATTTTCATATTCCAACCCCATCCTAAACGTTCACCTTCAAAACTAGACCCGGTTGTTTTCACCCCTTCACGAAGGGGTTTGGAGGATGACGCGGGAATGGTTCAATTTTGTGCGCAGTCGCGACTTTCTTGCATGTCGAATGGGGCCGAGCTGGGGAATACGATTGACACCTCCAAGGATCGTGGGTCAGGTCACACATACGCACACACACACCTTTGCACTCCCAGCTCCTTCCAGAACACACATACATACACAAACCCACCTCACATTCACACATTCAGGCACATTATACTTGCATGGTTAGAAGAGACAACCTTAGATTTCTTTCAAGTGTTCAGAACTCACTCCAGTCACCACGAGTAAAATGTATTCATTTTTTATTAATTTATTATTATTATTATTATTATTATTATTATTATTATTATTAGCACCGGGTCTTACTACCCGTTCGGGCTATACGCACTTACGCTAATGTGTAATGGTAGGGTGATTGTGAGATGAAATGGAGGACCTACAGTTTAACGTGGTATCCGAACCACCGTGGAATCCTGGCATTCCACACATTCACAATTTCTGATTAATACACGTCTTGTCAGAGGTGATGGAAGGGTTTAGCGATCAGATAATTCTGTGCCGGGATCAAGGATTGAACCACGGACCCCCAGCAAAGAAGTCAGATACCTTATCCCTAGACCACCAGCTCACCTCTTTTTATTAATTTAAAGAAAATAGTTTAGTACAAAATATTAAAATATATTTATAAAAGATCAATGCTTTGATTTATACTTAAAAATAATAATAAAGTTTTGACAGAGTGTAAATTCACGACAGCAACAAAATAGAAACTCACACATTTGTATTATTTTAACTTCAAAGATTATATAAAATAAAAAATGAAAACTATATTTAAGTCGGAGGGTTACAAAAGTGCCGTTGGTGACCTGGTGGTCTAGGAAGGAGAAAGGAAATATACCTGACTTCACATTTCAATTTCAACTCCTCTTAAAATAACGAAGGCGTTAGAGAAAACAAAATTCTGTAGAATGTATGGGGTACCTAACATTTTTCTAAACGATGCATTTCGGACATTGAAAATTTTCCGTAAAAAAAAGAGCTGATTTTGATTTCAAATTCCGCATTAGACTGTTTCCGTTTAATCCAGGAAATTTAATATGTTTTTCAGCACTAGAGTCACGGGACTGGAAAATATTTCCGTTTAAGGCAGGTTTCACAGTATCTAAAAGCTTATTCAGGAACTTAATACACATAAAGCAGAATAATATTAAAAATAATAGAACGATTTGTTATAAACCAGATAAATATTGTTTTTAATATCATGGCAACCTTCTAGTCCTCATCACTATCATAGCTTGTATGATTGTTGAAGGTATTGCTGCATTTACTCTATTCACAAGAACACATTTCTGGACAGGGTATGCCACTTTTCTGACAGTAACATTTTGCTGAGAGACAACCTGTTTTACTAGAACATTTAAGAAGACTGGTGATTACTTCCAGCTCTGGCGGGTTTTAGCTTCTCACTATAAGAAGTGTACTGTCGTTAGTTATGTAGCATCCAAATTGTATAGGGTCTGGGAGACTCTAGTGGTTATTAAACGCTTTAATCCAGATCTTAGTAATGCACTGTGAAAGTGTGTTAATAGAGAACCCGTGGTTGGCGATTTGATTACAGGTACTAACGAAGGTTTTACATTTATATGAGTATTTTTGATTTGTAAAGCTGACAAGCAAACTTCTCTAGTCCCCCATTGTTTCTTCATTTGGCATATCGAGTTTTCCAAGGCATGTACAAACCTAAATCATTTCACCATGATTTTATTCTTTTTTAGTTCTCATTTGTTGTTTCAAACTGCCCCGCAAATATCTGTCAAGTGCCAGCCTAATTTCCCCATAAGATTTGGAGACAATGGCAGTTCTTCCAAGAAAACTTTTGCGAAGTCTTTACATATCCTTATTTTGTTAGTTTTGATTGTTGAATTAATAAGATATATTCCATCTAATATTACAACTCCCTCACTTTTACAATTAGATTACACATAAAAGTGCACCTCGTCCATTGTGTGTGGTGTGCGCAGAGCATCTATCTGGCTAAGAACCTTAGCCTTATCATATCAATAAAAGTGTTAAATCTTCTGTAAATAAAGACCATAGAATGGTCCCAAACTCATATATTTCCCAATACAATCTCATAAATTAAGTTTGGTCAACTTCTCGTTATGATAACAAACAGCTGCTAGCTTTCTTTATTCTTGAATATTGACTAGCTTGTTGTTAATAAAAAACTTTGCTTTCATGTTTGTGTGCTTGAATTTAACAATATTTATTTTCTTCAGCGAATCCAAGATACCCGTCTTGAATTTTCAAACATAGCTTGACCACCTGTGTCTCTTTACATAATGCCAATCGTGTATTTTTCACTCAAAACAGCTTTTGTTTAACAAGTTAAATAAATCTATATTTCCAGACAGGAAAAAATGCCATGGTTAAAAAACGTTATTTAATAGTTCTGAATTTTGCATGACTCTGTTTAGCTAGCTTGATCCCTGAAGTAGTTATTATTGATGATATATTCATCTTCAAAAGCACTCACAAACTTTGACAGTTCAGGTGCCACTAAAAAAAACTCTTTCCAGAGCTGCATGATTCTGTGTAAAGCCAACTATTACACCAATAACTTTCATTTTCTTATATCATGCTCAATCCCATGTTATGGAGCTATTAATGTAAAGCCAGCTTCTCCTTTAATGACACGGAAGTTACCATTTTAGAGCTCATGCCATAAGTAAGGTTTGTATTGTCCAATATCTTGCAGTTTAGAAATATATAAGCCGAGTGTAATTAATTTAGTCATTAGCAAAAGATTATTTTATTAGTGATTCAAAAAATGTCATATGTAGTGAAATATCCCCTAGTCTCGTTTCTCGAATTAACTGTAATATTGTTTCAAACTTCTTAAGGTAATTCATAATAAAGTGATATAAAAACAAAGACATTAAAACCAGATGTAACGTGTAATAATCGCATTTCTGACAAGACCCACCGAGAGGGGGTAAGGGGCGGAAAATCCCCGGGGGCCAGGCACCAGGGGGCCCGGCACCAGGGGGGCCCGGCTCGCCTTCGAGGCTTTTCCTTCTCATTTTGGACGAAAATATAAACTTTTTAGCGAAACGGAAGAAAAGTGCAATATAAAACGAAATTTAAATTAAGTAGACCTACACTAATTACCACTATTTAAA
Organism: Timema bartmani; assembly: GCA_902151455.1. NCBI lineage: Eukaryota > Metazoa > Arthropoda > Insecta > Phasmatodea > Timematidae > Timema > Timema bartmani. Next base: position 41,523 of record CABFWB010002096.1, on the reverse strand, counting down.
CTTTAGTAGATGAGCCATAAACAAGATTAAAGGTTACGCCATTAAGGCCATTGAAATGTTGCAATGTTTGTATGTTCATTGTATGTCTGAAATATTATCTTGTATGATTGGATGATAACTAAGTTGTCTTCGGAGAAACTTCTGTAATAATTTTTTTAAATTTTTGTTAAAAATTATGTACTAATTTTGATATTTACGTAACAATATACAGACTTAATCTCTGAAAAGTGCACAGTTTTTTAGGTTTCTTTTTTTAGGATTGTAAGGGGTCTGTAAAGTTTCGCAGGGGTCAACATTTGTCCCCGGGCCCTTAGTGGCTCTTGACGGCACTGCTTCTGACATCCGGTTGTAATGACTTATAGTTAATCTCTAAAGTCATGAGTAAAATTGTCACGTGTCCATCACTAGTGAGACTACAAGGTGAAAGGTTCATTTATAGGATAGGTTGAATGAATGATTGAACGATTACTACTGTTATGTTTATTAAAAATAAATGAACCAGTACAAAAGTAGTCATCGTGACAGGAGGTTGGGGTTCGGCTGTCACCCGGTTGCCTGTAAGTCCGTGTCTTTGAATCCTACAACACATTCTAAGTTTTAGTCTAAGTCCACAAATCCGCTAGTCAGGTGTCACATATCAATACTTTGTTCACACGCACATGACAATTGCCTTCAGACGACTCTTTATAACACTAACACACTCTGAACACTATCAATGGCAGTCTGTCTTAACCACTATCATAACCACTATCATACTCATGGCGCTCAAGGCACACCGTCGCTGAAATCACACATCTTCCCGACACTCTCAGACAACTGTCCACAAGTACCGCTTCATAACATCGGCTCAAAATTAACTCTTTTAAACAACTGCCTTGAGTTCTGCTCTAGGACAGGCAAACTAGATTCCGCTAACTTGGAAGATTACTCCAATTACGGCCTGAACACCAATCAAAAGACATATGTGCACCACCACAAACACACGTGTTAACTAGCATAGCGGTTCACACGGATATGTCGCTGCCATCAACTAATATAGCAACTAACGTGCAGATGTGCTGAATCGCAGCGGATACGGCTCCTGTTTCAGACACTTTCTTGCAGTCAACCGGAGACAGGACTCCCTTACAATAGATACAAATCGAGCTAAAAATAATGTCATTATGTTTAGAGCATCGCATTGATGTATTTTATTAAAATTTCCTTCAAATATCCTACATTTCATAAAAAAAATCCAGGGTTTGGAATTTGTCTAGAGCCCCTAAGGTAGCTGCATCAAGGTGTTTTCTTTAATCTATTGAAGAGTTGACATCTTACAAGTAGGATTATTTCAATGACGACAGCTTTTATATGTCATCTTTAACTTATAGTTCATTCACTATAAAGTGATGAAAGTGCAACTGGTATGGTGCTAATAAGGTTACAGTGTGGGCTTCAGGTGATTTGTACAGATGTCTTCCAATGAGAATTTTTCTAAATGTTATAAGTGCATGGATACCAGCCTCCACACTAATTTGATTCATTCCATTCCCTTAAATATATATATCACTAGTGCACGTATGGCACAGAATGTCTCATGAAGTTCTCTACAACAAAATAAAAACTGCTGTCTAATATCCTCTTTTTAAACCCCAAGTTTCATTTCCATAGCGTACAAATGTAAGTCAAAGCTTAAGCATATTATCTTTTCTAACCCTAATATATGTGTTGTAATTTCTCGGGATTTCATCAATCTAGTGTATAAAACATTGTATCTAGTTGGTGGCAATCTAACTATTGGGGGAGCTATTGCCACATTTGTTAAAGTGTCAACAGAATTAAATGTACCTCACGTTCCAGGAGATTTTTGTTTGGACGCATCTTCATCATGAGGAAATTGCATACAACCAATCAACCATACCAGATCTGTTTTCACACTGGAATCTAATACAGTGGCATTTTTTTAAACTCATGTGGCAAACAGCCTTTCTTCAGTGAAGGTGGTCCACAAATTAATATATACGATCCATTTTAATTTTCTTTCCCTTTGGATAGTGTATTTATAATTACTTTAAATGTAATTTCAGAATGATTTGAATCGTCCATTTTTTTATACAAGTACTGAACTATTCAGTGTGTTCTTACCACAAGCTGTCGTCTCCAAAAAATCAATGTTGTCTAAGGCTAAACCTACAAAGTTTACTAATTGACAATGATGGTAGGGCATTTGTTTTTTACAAAAAATAACTAGCATAATATAGTATTTTAATTTAATTTAGTAATATTTTAACAATTTAAATATGATAGAAAGGAAAACAAATTAAATACAAACAAAATACTTAATATGAATTTTAAAGGTAAATTTAAATGTCGTATAATGCACAAATGATGTAGTATGGCTGCCATTTTTAACTGTAGGCTAGCAGCCATATTAGATTTATGTAAAAATTACAGCCTATTTTTTGTTAATAATACACCATGTAAACTAAAAATCTGGTGAAATTTCAATGTTAGCACCCAATCTGCACGAACAATACCGTATCAACTTAGAAGAGCACACCATAGGCCTACTATTATCATTTTTATTTAAATAATTTATTTCACACGAAACATAGGTCACAAAGCTAATTTTAAAAAATGGACTTCAACTCACGTCAATTTTCCTTCCACCATAAAAAATATTTTTAGCGAGGTAGATAAGACTATTTATCTTAACACACCATTCAGAGTAAAGAGACTATTTTTTTGGGAAAACGGGGGTTTGCACGGCTTTATTGGCTAGTCGAGATTCAACCCTTCAAACTTCACCACTGGAAGATTGAGTCGCAAGGAAATGAGCTCCCTAATCTCCATTTTTTTAAGGGGGGTTTTCCTTCCACTTGAAGATAACATGAGCTAGATGCGATATTGGATTGACCTCCAAACTAAAACATGCGAGCTATTACCTCTTAAAAAGGGCTATGTAGCTTCCTAAACTATTGAACTATCCTCGGATTTTCGGAAACGGAAAGGGTTAGAAGCGTAAAGGCTATGGGGATGAGGACTATAAAAAGTCGAAAAGGTTGGCTCGAATTATTAAACTCTTGGAAAGTAGGGATAATGGAAAAGAACGGAAAATGAAAAAGATAATACAGTGTTTGGATATATTTTTTTTAATGGCATTTGCTGAAAAATGAGCAACATATTTTTGTTCTATTACTGGTATTTAACGTGAGCTATATGAACAAAATTATACTATAAGCACACGACTTATAAACTTACTTATTTTATAACCAATCAAACATTTTGTCTCCTGTCAGTTCACCATTGTAAATAAAAATTGATAACACGTCAATTGATAGCACGTCAAAAAAATAAAAAGATTTTTTTCTATCACCTTTTACGCTGTCCCTGCTCTACTAATTAAATTAAGCTAATAGTATAAGAATCAAAAGGGGAAAATTTAAAGGAAACTTACACGTATTTGAGTGTGAAACCATTTAGGAAAAGACAGGTACATCTCATACGGCCGGGATTCGAATCATAACAACCCTGTCACCAGCAAACCAGACTAGATGTACCTGACATTTAGTCCGCGTGCTCACAAATGCGTACATGTCGGGAATAGAGCTCTGTACCTTTAGATTATTAGGTAAACGCACTACTAACAGTTAAGTTGTCGATCATTGTGGGAGTGGATAGGGGTTCTAATCTCAGCTGGGTTAACTGGAAATGGAAACGGAGGTCACATATTTGTTTCTGTAGTTTTTCTCTCAATCCTTATATAGGCCTACAAACTAATTTAGCTACATTTTTTCTAGAATATACTTATCATCCTGACCTCTCAAAATAATCGGCTAGCAAACCTTGGCGTAGAAGCAAAAATACAAAGTAAATTTAAATGTTCATAAATTTATACTCACACATGTATTAAAAGCAGCTTTTTTTGTTGTGCACTGCATCACAGCAAACCTTCCCATGCGTGCTAACCGGATTTAATTACACTAATAGGGTTGTTTTAACGAAGTAGGGATTGCGTGGAAATATAGTAGAAACATATTTTGGAAAAAAAACACCCTGAGTACACTGTGTTGCGGTTAGAGCCTCGATCTTTCCATCCCCGGAAAACCAGATGATATATATTGATGTTCAGTCCGTGTGCTCACCAATGCGGGCTGAATTCCGTAACCATTCAGCTTCAGAGATGGAGGAAACTTCCTAATTATACATTTACAAAGAAAATTAACTATATAAAATACATCCAAGTATTATGAGCTATTATATAAAAACGTAATTGTGTAACTTAGACTTGGAAGTTAAACAGTTTCATTATTTTCAGCATTTACATCTCAAAAAATAAAATAATATTGTGCTTTAATAACGTCATTGCAATAGTAATAAAACAGTAGCCATGAAACAAAACTGTCTTAAGTTTCAGTTTCATTTCTAATTTATTTTACGATTTTCTTCTTCGTTGAGTTAATCTGTTTGGTTTCCTTCTTCTTGCAATTAAGTAGTTAACATATCTGACTGCCCTAAAGGTCACGTTAAACCACATCTGGGATAGTTCTATATTTGTTATGTGATGTCATTAAACTTGAACATTTTTTTTTTATCCGCTGGCTGTAATGCTATCTTAGAGGCTATCGGCGACTTAAAACTGAGGCAACGGGAGGAGGAAAATGAATTCTAAGGACCTACACCAACATCTTCCTATACAGAGGAAGGAAAATCACATTGGGAAAAACTCATCATCATAATTGCAGCTGATTAAAATTCAGTCTCCTGAGTCAAGTCAGGAGAGATAACCGCTCGCCTAGAACCTTTCGTCTCTGAATGCAAGTGTGACTCCCACAGACAAGCCCTTAAAACACATTTTTCACTTTAATAAACAAAAGGGCAATAATTTTATACTCTCACAAATAATAAAACAATACAAGATGTTTTTGTGTTTTTTATTTGTGTTTTGCAATTGTTAAGTACTCTCTTGAAATATAAGAAAAGAGATCATAAATCCATGACAGGTGATGATATAAGGTGCGGTTCAAATCCCAAATAACCCAATTATAGCTCGCCAGCACGTAGCTTAAATAAGGGGAGATCGTAAATAAACTAGCTGCTAAACCTTGACATTCACGTCTTCAAAACAGTTTAATAGGTACCATCGTGCAGTTATGTCCATTGTAATAGTTTCTAGTTGAATGGGACTAATTAGTCGTAAATGTCTTCACAGTACTAGCCATAAATAAGTTGGGATTTTTGTCGTTTGTCCAATTTATTTCTAATAGTGTTTTAGCAATAAGAATTAAACGAATTAAAAAAAACTGACTATAAGTTTAATGTTTATGTGACTTTATTATTCCTAGCTATTTTATTCGTTATAGAACACATAATATACAGGTTTGGCCGCACGGGTGGTGTGCCTGACTATAAGCTGGTAAACAGGCAAACTCGGTAAGTTGCGTAAAAAAGCTGGTTTTACCACTTTGGGTTTAGTGGTTCTACATCCCATCTCTGCCTCTCACCTTACCTTAATCNACCCACAAATACACAAGTTATTAAGGATGAGTTACTGCAGATGAGCAGCTTAATCTGATTAAAAATTAATCAGAGATAGGTTTCGAAAAAATTGCATTGTTTGTGATTATAATATGTAACTTAATTATTTTTTTAATGCTAAGCTATTGAGCGTGTGTTAAGACTATAGAGAAAAGGCATTCGTATTAGCATAAAGAGACGATGTTAACAAAAACTACAGTGAAAATCACGTGCAGACCCCTCCCCCACAAAGTACCCGGCCGAGATTGGATCAATTTAATGTCACAGGAGAGCCGAAATATTAATACTACGATACACCCTCAACGATGGTTATACGGATAAAGGCGTAGGGTTTGTCTTGTCTGGTTTCATGGTGACGTGGAGTTCAGTGTTTTAATCCTTGCTGGGCCCACTGAGATTATTTTTTCCAATTAGTATCTTATTCTACCTCCGCAAACACTACCTCTAAATGTTACCTTTCTCTACCCTCCTCCTCACCCCTATTAGTGTAAATATGCTGATAGGTTGGACTGGCAGAAAGAAACAGAGAAAGGAGGGAAGAAGGTGTAAATACCGCTTAAGAACCAAATAAAACAAAACACGAGCGTGTTATAAATAATCAACTGTTTATATTGCACCACGCCTTGCCACCCATTCGAGCTATCCTTAATTAAATTACACGGTTGGAATATATTAGGGAGGTAGAATTAAAAGCAAATGTTCCCACATTTATGTGGGAGGAGAGTAGGAAACAATTTAGGAAAAAATACCCTCAGTACACCTGACCGGGATTCGGACTCATATCCCTAATCACCGGTAAACCAGTTGATTGCGAGAGTGAAGCCTTAGACCCGTGACTAGCGATTCAGATGAGTTCTTATCTAACTCTATTTTTCGCTACGTCTTAATAACTGTTCAGGTTATACACATTTAACATAATCAAAACACAATATTTATTAATGTTCCCTTGTCCAAGGTCTATTTGTTTTGCGACTCAGTGTGTACCTAGAACCCAGTGAAAAGTGAGCAGTAGATGGTGAGTGCCATCAGATACCTCCCTCCTCCCTGGAGCCCTCAAAATACACCCCCCTCTCCTTCCAAATATACCACCCTCACAACCAACCCTCACCTCACTTCTAAATCCAAAGGCAAATTGGATTTGTCTTGAGAGACGCAGCTTCCAGACCACGCGAGCACACAGAATCCGGCAACAATGTAATCCCCTTACGTGGTAAGGAGTGTGAGGGGGGAGTAGGGGGAAGAAACACTGCTTTTCCTCGATTTCTGAGTCTTGCAATGCATCTTGGGAATAACTTACGTCTCCTTCCCACTGAAAACCTAACAGTTATGTCGTAGGGAGGTGGTTTTAAGAGCCCTCATCCTCTTTTCACAGCAGCGCCAGTGGGTCCGTCGCACGCATATTAAGTGAGGGAGAACGTACAGCGTTTACTCATCCGCAATGGGCTCGGCGTATCTTTAAATAGTATTACAATGCTCACACGTCACGAATCATGAGCCTGTCTTGGACCAAATTACAGGTAGGTGGTAAACCAATACATATTGAAACCTAATGCAAGGACGGCTCGAGGAAAGGGATATGGTAAGTTTCGAAAAAAAAGTTTCAATACTGTACTCAATAAAAGTATCAGAAGAAAAATATCGATATCGTACTAGTATTGGAAGAAATGTATCGATAACAGTAAGTATCAGTATTGAACTTTTAATCTGAAAAAAAGTTTTTTTTATCAAATAATAATAACTTCAACTTTTACATCATAGTTGTATTTCCATATTTAGTTAAACATTAAAAACTATAATGGTTTTTAATACTTTAAAACAAATTTTACAATTTGCTTTTTCTCTATCCAACTTCTTTAAAAAAAAACTTAAATAATTCGCTTCTGGGAGGTGCCATTTATTAACTACACTCTTTGTTTATATACCCTATCAAGATGGATTATTAACTATTGACAAACAATAGAATAATGGACGCCCTTTTATGTTTCGTCTGCTTGGTACACCCTTGAGGTGACTGAGTTCAGTAAGTTCTACAAAAGATTCTTTTGTTTAGTTTTTGATGACCGTGCTCAGTGATAAAGGAAGGGGTAGTAGACTGGTCACCAATCGCAGTGTCATTTGTTCTTCCTGTTCCTCCACAGTCCACCCTGGTAAACATTTAGTCCCAGCATGAGTGAAGATAACAAAAAGTTATTTCTTTCAATACCGATCCGATACCAGAGTGTGAGTACTAATATCAGTAAAAGTATCGGGAAAAACTATAGAGTAAAAAAAAAACTAGTATCGAAAGTAAAATATCGATATTAGAAAGGTAGTGATAACTTTTTCACTTCCCTACTCGCGGGTTCCAAAAGCGGGTGTATATTAGTGGGGATGGGAGAGAAGAATCTTCTCTCAAACGTGCGGGTTGTACTCGTTTAACCACACTAGTAGGGTAGAAATGAGAAAAGTAGAATTTAGAGGAAATATACAAACATTTGCGTGGAGGAGAGAGTGAGGAAAAATCTAGGAAAAGACACCCAGTCGGGATTCGAAACCCGACCTCCTCTTCACCGGAAGACCAGACTAGACGAGCTTGACATTCACGCCGTGTGTCCACCGGTGCGGGTATAATAATAATAATAATAATAATAATAATAATAATAATAATAATAATAATAATAATAATAATAATAATAGTAACAATTTTTGAACATGCTATTTGTGGAAGTGTATCTAATATTGACAGTTCAGAAGTGTTATTCACTTCCCCTCCCCGCGCTCTAGGCTCACGTTTTATGCCACCCATTACTTTTATTCTATTAGTAGCCTACGTTCAACACCAAAGTTGTTATCGACAGTGGGCCAGTTTCACAGTTAGACTTAGGGCCAGTTTCATAGTCAGATTTAGTACGCCTAAAGTGCGAGTCGATACTAAATACAGGACGACACCTACCTAGGTAGGTGTCGTCCTGTATTTAGTATCGACTCGCACTTTAGGCTCACTAAATCTGACTATGAAACTGGCCCTTAGTCTACCTCAAGGGTGGTGCTATACTAAATACAAGACGACACCTAACTAGGCCAGAATGGAATGGGCCAATTTTACATCTAGACTTAGTAGTTAGTACGCCTCAAATTCTGTGCTATACTAAGTACAAGACACCTACCTACAGTACGATTTTAGTAGGAAGAACAAGGAAAGTTAGTTACTAAAGTTACTAAAACAAGTTTAATATACTCATACATTAAGTCATGTTATCTTGTTTGTTATGCTAAGCATATGAGGAATAGCAAGCAAGTATTACAATTTTAATTCTATACATTTTAATAAACGTTTATATTAATATCCAATTTATTCAAATAATACATGTACCATTTGGAATCAAATCCACACATTGACAATATATTTATAACCATATGTAAGAACCCGGCGTTTTACGGGTGAAACTAGTGAGTGGTCTTGTAAAAATGTTCTGAAACAAAGTTTGAAATTTCTCCTTAGTGATAAATTCCGATAGAAAACCATTTACTACTATATTTAGCAGCATATACTGATAGCTGGAAATATTGTATATATTTTTAAAATCAGAAACCGGTATTCACGCGATTTAAGTCTTTCGGTTCATATTATGTGTAAAAGTAAAAAAAATCTAGATATAGCTATATATATCACCCTTACTTTTTCCTCGGTACGTATATAAAGTTTCAGCTATCTGGATTTGTTTTCCCTCACTGGTTGTCACTTAATTAAAGGCGGCAGGCTTGCAGTAGTTAAAAAAAAATCAAAAATACACGAACTTAAAAGTATTTTTACTAGTATACCTAAGAAAGTATATCAAGTTTACAATTTGTATTAACCTTTGTTTAGGAGCTATCCTTCCGATGATTATGGGTCAATCTCAAAATTGGTGGAAAAAAACACATACTAGAGTTAGCCGTACAGCAAAGAGAGAGAAGCCTCAAAAATATTCTGGAAATATTATGAAGAAATACGGAAGCATGAAGATAAAAATTTTAATTACTGTCGAATGTATGTTAAATCATTTGATGTCTTATTGGAGATTGTGTGACCTCACATTAATAATCAGGATTCATATTAGAGAAACCCATTAAGTGCTGAGGAAAGGCTATCTCTCACATTAAGGTAAGTTAAAAAAAACATAATATGTAAATTGTTAAAAATAATTGTATTGATTTAATTTAAACTACAATAATTTTATCTTAATTATAGTCATTGGATGCCAAACCCTTCCTTCACCTCTGACAAGATGTGTATTAATCACACCTTGTGAATGTGAGGAATGCCAGGCCTCTACCGTGGTTCGGATTCCACATTAAACTGTAGGTCCTCCATTTCATCTCACAATCACCCTACCATTACACATTAGCGTAAGTGCGTATAACCCGAACGGGTAGTAAGACGCGGTGCTAATA